>CAUYLG010063230.1:0-81211 GCA_963573385.1 Cacajao melanocephalus
CCCCCCCCCCCCCCCCCCCCCCCCCCCCCCCCCCCCCCCCCCCCCCCCCCCCCCCCCCCCCCCCCCCCCCCCCCCCCCCCCCCCCCCCCCCCCCCCCCCCCCCCCCCCCCCCCCCCCCAGGAAACTTACAGTCATGGTGGAAGGGGAAGCAGGCACGTCTTCCAGGGCAGCAGAAGAGAGAACTTGTGAAGGAAGTGAAGGGGGAGGAGCCCTTATAAAACCATCAGATCTCGTGAGAACTCACTCACTATCACGAGAGCAGCGTGGCGGAAACCACTCTCATGATCCAATCACCTCTCATCAGGATCCTCCCTCAACACCTGGGGAATACAGGTCAAGATGAGATGGGGGTGGGGACACAGAGCCTAACCATCTCAACCTCCTTTATTTCATTCATTCAACAAACATTTACGAACAGCTTGTTCTACATAGCAGACAGTCAAGGTCAAACAGGGCGGAGCCTCTGCTCTCCGGGAGTCCACAGCTGGAAAAGGGATAGCGAGATACCCCCGGAAATCTGCACTTCATGATGCTAAAGACGGTCGGTGTCCCAGTCCCTCAGCCTGAGTTACCAACGTATGGACATAAGCAGGGGGGACTGCAGCTTTGAAGAGCCTGCAGCTTATTCAGGAAGCCCTCTTACGGGGAAATGATACAAAATTATAAATGCAAAACTGGGTACAAAAGTAGAAAGGGCCTATACAGGTGAGAAGTCCTGAAGCTTAAGCTTCTTTCCCTTTTACAGCAATTCCTTCCCTGACCACACCTGAATTCAAGGGCAAAAACCTACTTCTGAACTGGGCCAGCAACGCCCTCTAGTGGATCTACAGAGGAAGGCCTCAAGGAGCTCTGCGCTTCAGACACATCCACGCAGGCAGCATAAAGCCACGCGGGTAAATTTGGCCATCGGCTTCCCAGACACTTTCTCCTTAGCCTATAGACCTGCCCTTCCTAATCCTAGAGGTATGTAATTATTATTAGAAACTCAGAGCTCAGCGTCCAGATGTACAGTTCCTTAGAGTTCCTTGATTTGGGGCAAGTAACTTTACCCTTCCAAGCTTTAGTTTCCTTTCCTGCAAATACGTTGCATCTTCATAAGATTTAAAGAAGTACCTACTTCAGAGGATGCTTGTAAAAATTAAATAAGATGACTCACTCTTATGATATCTCTAAAATAAAAAAAAAAGGACTCATTTGTCAGTGCTTTAGACAAAGGGCACTTTGATATGTAAGGGGTGTGTGTGTGTGTGTGTGTTTTGAGATGGAGTTTCACTCTTGTTGCCCAGGCTGGAGTGCAATGGCACGATCTTGGCTCACAGCAACCTCCACCTCCCGGGTTCAAGCGATTCTCCTGCCTCAGCCTCCCGATATGTAAGTTATTTTTTAAAGAAAATGTATTCACGTGGCCATATTTTTCTGCTTCTGCGTGAACTCTTCTAAAGATATCGCCCTTACTACACACGCACAAAGGACCACGTAAGGCTCAAGGTGTGTGTCTGTCTCATGCACCATTCCACAGACCCCCAAAGAGTGAGGTGGGAGTTTGTTCATCTCCCCATTCCCTCCAGCACATCCCTGGCTCACGGCCCATCACAGGCTTTGGAAAAAGTCACTTCATGGTTGAATGTCTGGAGAGGGTACAATGTAGGTATGAGATGAATGAATACTAAGTAAGTGCTCTTTCTTTTTTCTTCTAATTTTATATTTTGACATAATTTCAGATTTAGAGAAAAGTTGCAAGAATAATGAATGATGAATTCTCAGGGGCTCTTCTTCCAATTCCCCAAAACATACACATTAAACTCAGAGCCTTCTGTGTCCTCTGCCCTTTTCTCTCTTGATATGCCTGTGTGTGCCTCATCTTCTGAACCATCTCCAGGTGGCTGCAGATGTAGTCCTCTTTTGCTCCCAAATCTTCATTACGTATTTCCTAAAAAGGACATTCCCTTATATAACCACAATTCAATCCTCAAAATCAGGAAATTAGCGTAAATACAATACTATTATCTACCCTACAAACCTTATTTAGATTTTACCAATTGGTCCCAATAATGTCATCTATCCAAAAGAAAACCCAGGATCATGCACAGCATTCCTGTGGCATGAAGAAACGGGTCAGCTTCCTGTGATATGAAGTTGAGTCCACTGATAAAAGTAAGTAAATAAATAATACACTAGAAGGGAAGGCGCTTCCTCACGGGGGGGCAGGGGAGGAGCAAACTAATAAATAGAGAACAAATGATGGAATTAGTCAATCACCATTTGGCAATCATCATCATCACCATCACCTATTCAGGTGGGAGTGGTCAAAGGTTGCTAGTGCAAGTGCGTGGAAGTTTGAGGAGAACAGGATATCTCTTTTCAGTCCGACCAGATTCTTCTCTCAACCCCTGGGGAGTACAGGTGAAGATGAGATGGGAGTGGGGATGCAGAGCCTAACCACTTCAACCTCCTTTATTTCATTCATTCAACAAACATTTACAAACAGCTTGTTCCACGCGGCAGACAGTCAAGGTCAGCTGTTACCTCTTTTTGATCTTTGTTGATCTGCAACAGTTCCTTAGTTACATGTGTGTACGTGTGAGCCCATCTCATGACACTGACTTTTTTCAAAGAGTGCTGGTCAGTTGTATTGTAGGACGTCCTTAATCGGGGGTTTGCCTGATGTTTCCTCATCATTAGATTCAGTTTATGCACTTGTGGTAGGAATACCACAAGAGTGATGTTTTCTTCTTCTCAGTGCATCCTATGGGGAAGCTCATGGTGTCGATTGGTTCCATTACGGGTAATGTTAACTTTTTTTCTTTTGAGACAGGGTGTCACTCTGTCACCCAGGCTGGAGTGCAGTGATACAATCAGGGCTCATGACAGCCTCAACCTTCCAGGCTCAAGCCTCCCCAGTTGCTGAGACTACCCACACGTGCCACTACACTTGGCTAATTTTGGTAGTTTTGGAGAGACTGAGGTTTCACTATATTGCCCAAACTGGGCTCGAACTCCTGGGCTCAGGGATCCACTCACCTCGACCTCCCAGAGTGCTGGGATTACAGTCGTGAGCTACTGCACCAGGCCTGTAATGTTAACTTTGATCACTTGGTTGAAGTGGCATCTTCCAGGTTGCTCCACTGTTTCATAACTATTTTTTTCTTAATTAATAAGTTTCTTACAGAGAGCTAATTTGAGACTATGTAACTGTCCTGTTCTCTTCAAACTTCCACCCACTTGCGTTAGCATCCTTTGACCACTCCCGCCTGAATAGGTGATGGTGATGATGATGATGATGATGATTGCCAAATGGTGACTGACTTAATTCCATCATTTTTTCTCCGTTTATTAATTGGCTTCCCCCCATAT
This sequence comes from Cacajao melanocephalus, assembly GCA_963573385.1. NCBI lineage: Eukaryota > Metazoa > Chordata > Mammalia > Primates > Pitheciidae > Cacajao > Cacajao melanocephalus. Next base: position 3,355 of record CAUYLG010063230.1, read on the forward strand.
TGTAGATTCTCATATGGTTGTAAGACATAGAGAGCTCCATGCACTTTTTACCCAGTTTCTCCCATTGGCATCCTCTTGCAAAATGAGAGTACAATATAAAAACCAGGATATTGGCATTGATACAGCCAAGATACAGAATATTTCCATCTTCACAAAGATTCCTGATGTCGTCTTTTTATAGCCATACCCACTTCCTTCCTGACACCATTCCCTCTTTAATACCTGGCAACTTCTAACCTTTTATTCTATTCTTAATTTTTCAGAAGCCTCCACACTGTTTTCCATAATGGTTGTACCATTTACATTCCCACCAACAGTGTAAGAAGATTTCCTTTTCTCCACATCCTCACCAACATATGTTATATTTTGTCTTTTTGATAATGGCCATTCTAATAGGTTTGAGGTGATAGCTTCTTGTGGTTTTGATTTGCATTTATCCTAATGAGTAGTGATGCTGTGCACCTTTTTGTATATCTGTTGACTGTCTTTATATTGGAAAATTATCTATTTTGGTTCTTTGCCCATATTTTAATCAAGTTACTTGTGTTGTTTCTTTATTTGCTATTAAGTTGTGCAAGTTCCTTATATATTTTGGATATTAACCCCCTCCTGCAATGTTGAGAAAGAAAAACAAAGTTGGAGGCATCATACTTTCTGATTTCAAATTATATTACAAAGCTATAGTAATCAAAACAGTACAATACTGGCATGAAAATAAACATATAGACCAATGGGACTAGAGTAGAAAGCCCAGAAATAAACCCAAGCATATACAGTCAACTAGTTTTTAACAAGGCCACTAAGAAGACACAAAAGGAGAATCTCTTCAATAAATGATGCGGGGGAAACTGGATCCACATGCAAAAGAGTAACACTGGACTCTTATATTTTATCATATAAAAATTAACTCAAAATATATTATAGACCTAGACATAAGACCTGAAACTGTAAAACTGCCAGAAGAAAACATGGGGAAAGCTCCTTGATACTGGCCTTGGCAATGATTTTTTTTTTAATATCACAGCTAAAGCTCAGGCAACCAAAGCAAAAATAATTAAGCGAAATTACAGCCAACTTAAATGGTTCTGCACAGCAAAGAAAACAACAAAATCAAAAGGTAGCCTACAGATGGAAGAAAATATCTGCAAGTCATATACTGTTGAGAGTTCTTTATGTATTCTATATTCTAGTCCTTTTTCAGATACGTGCTTTGCTAATATTTTCTCCCACTGTGTAGACCATCTTTCCATCCTTTTAACAGTCTTTCACAAAGCAATGGTTACTAATTTTGATAAAGTCTAATTAATCCATTTTTTCCTTTTATGGATCATGTATTTGGTGTCAAGTCTAAGAACTCGTTCCCTAGCATTAGGTCCTAAAGGTTTTCCCCCGTGCTTTTTTCCAAAGTTTTCCTAAGTTTTAATTTTTGTACAAAGTGTGAGCCTTAGTTCAAGGTTTTGTTGTCGTTTTTGCTTATGGGTGTCCAGTTATTCCAGCATGATTTGTTGAAAAGGTTGCCTTTCCTTTATTGGGTCATTTGTTCCCCTTTGTTAAGGGTGTATTTGGCCAAGCACGGTGGCTCATGCCTGTAATCCCAGCACATTGGGAGACTGAGGTGGGTGGATCACTTGAGGTCGGGAGTTTGAGACCAACCTGGCCAATATGGTGAAACTTCTTCTTCACTAAAAACACAAAAATTAGCCCAGCATGGTGGCACATGCCTGTAGTGCCAGCTACTCAGGAGCACTGACGCTCTCCGGAGGAGCCTCCACACTGTTTTCCATAATGGCTGTACCAATTTACATTCCCATCAACGGTGTAAGAAGGTTCCCTTTCTCCACATCCTCACCAACATGTGTTATATCTTGCCTTTTTGATAATGGCCATTCTGATAGGTTTGAGGTGATAGCTACTTGTGGTTTTGAGTTGCATTTACGCTAGTGATACTGTGCACATTTTTTGTATATCTGTAGACCATTTTTATATTTGGAAAAATATCTATTTAGAATCGCTTGAACCTGGGAAGTAGAGGTTGCAGTGAGCCGAGATTGCACCACTGTACTCCAGCCTGGGCAACAGAGTGAAACTCTGTCTCAAAAAATAATAAAAACTTTTTTAAAAGTCAGAAGGGTATATTTGTATGAGTTAATGTCTATGTTCTATAATCTGTTCCAATGATCTATGTATATCTGCCTTTGCCAATACAGAAGGTACTGGCAATTACTGTAGGTATATAATAAGTCTTGAAATCAGGTACACTCATTTCTCATACTATATTCTTCTTTTTCAAAATAGTTTATTTTGAAAATTATTCTAGTTTGTCTGTCTTTCTATATAAATTTTAGAATAATGTGGCCCATAACTACAAAAAAATCTTGCTGAAATCTTCCTAGGAATTGTGTTAAACCTATATATCCTAGGAATTGTGTTAAACCTATATATATCATTTGGGGAGAACGGACATCTTTACTATGTTAAGTCTTCCAGTCCCTGGAAACATGTCTCTCTATTTATTTATATAGTCTTTAAATTTATTCATCAGCATTTTGTAGTGTTCATCATAAAATCCCTATACATGGTTTGTTAGATTTAAACCTGTTTCTTTTTTTTAGCAATTTTAAATCACATTTTATTTTATTTTTTGAATGATTATAAATGGTATCATATTTTAAATTTTGGTATCTGCATGTTCCTTGCTAGTATATGGAATACATATACTAGCAAGCATGTAGAAATACAATTGATTTTTACATGTTTACGTGGTATTCTGTGATGCTGTTAGACTCACTAGTTCTAAGTTTTTGGTTGATATCGAGATTTTCTACATAAACCATCACGTCATCTGCAAATAGAAACAACTTTCTTTCTTTCTGATCTATAAGGATTTTAGCATCTATGTTCATCAAGGATATCACTCTGTAGTTTTCTTTTTTGGTTGTGTCCTTTCTTGGTTTTGGTATTAGGGTGATGCTGGCTTCATAAAATGAATTAGGGAAGGTTCCTTCTTTCTCTATCTTGTGGAATGGTGTCAAAAGAATTGGTACCAATTGTTTGAATGTCTGGTAGAATTCTGCTGTGACTCCGTCTGGTCCTGGACTTTTTTGTTGTTGGTAATTTTTTAATTACCATTTCAATCTCACTACTTGTTATTGGTCTGTTCACGGTATCTAATTCTTCCTGATTTAAGCTAGGGGGGTTGTATTTTTCCAGGAATTTATCCATCCCTTCTGGGTTTTCTAACTTATGCATGTAAAGGTGTTCATAGTAGCCTTGAATGATCTTTTGTATTTATGGGGTGTCAGTTGTAATATCTCCTGTTTCGTTTCTCAGTGAGGTTACTTGGATTTTCTCTCTGGGGTAACCTTGCTAAGAATCACCATTTTCTTTCATTTATCTTTTGTATTTGTTTGTTTGTTTCAGTTTCTTTTAGTTCTGACTGATCTTGGTTATTTCCTTTCTTCTGCTGGGTTTGGGTTTGGTTTGTTCTTGTTTCTCTAGTTCCTTGAGGTGTGACCTTAGATTATCTCTTTGTGCCTTTTCAGACTTTTTGATGTAGGTGTTAAGGTTATGAACTTTCCTCTTAGCACTGCCTTAGCCATATCCCAGAGGTTTTGATAGGTTGTGTCATTACTGTCACTCAGTTTAAAGAATTTTTAAATTTCCACCTTGATTTCATTTTTGACCCAATGCTCATTCACAAGCAGGTTATTTAATCTCCATGTATTTGCATGGTTTTGAAGGTTCCTTTTGGAGTTGATTTCCAGTTTTATTCCACTGTGGTCTGAGAGAATGCTTGATATAATTTCAATTTTCTTCAATTTATTGAGGCTCCTTTTATGGCCTATCATATGGTCTCTCTTGGAGAAAGTTCCATGTGCTGCTGAATAGAATGTGTATGCTGCAATTGTTGGATGAAATCTTCTGTATATACCTGTTACGTCCATTTATTCCAAGGTATAGTTTAAATCCATTGTTTCTTTGTTGACTTTCTATCTTGATGACCTATCTAGTGCTGTCAGTGGAGTACTGAAGTTCCCCACTATTAATGTGTTACTGTCTGTCTCATTTCTTAGGCCTATTAGTTATTGTTTGATAAATTTGGGAGTTCCAGTGTTAGGTGCATATATGTTTAGGATTGTGATATTTTCCTGTTGGACAAGGCCTTTTACCATTATATAATGTCCCTCTTTGTCTCTTTTAAGCATTGTGTTGCTTTAAAGTTGGTTTTGTCTGATATAAGAATAGCTACCCCTGCTTGCTTTTGGTGTCCATTCACATGAAATGCCTTTTTCCACCCCTTTAAGTTTATGTTAGTCCTTATGTGTTAGGTAAGTCTCCTGAAGGCAGCAGATAGTTAGTTGGTGAGTTCTTATCCATTCTGTGGTTCTGTGTTTTTTAAGTGGCGTATTTAGGCCATTTACATTCAATGTTAGTATTAAAATGTGAGGTGCCATTGCATTCATCATGCTCTTTGTTGCCTGCATACTTTGGGTTTGTTTTTTGTTTCTGCTTTTTAAACTTGTATTTTTGTTTTATAGGTTCTGTGTGATTTATGCTTTAAAGAAGTTCTGTTTTGATGTGTTTCCAGGATTTGTTTCAAGATCTAGAGCTCCTTTTAGCAGTTCTTTTAGTGGTGGTTTGGTAATGACAAATTCTTTCAGCATTTGTTTGTCTGAAAATGACTATATCTTTCCTTCATATGTGATGGTTAGTTTCACTGGATACAAAATTCTTGGCTGATAACTGTTTTAAGGAGGCTGAAGATAGGGCCCCAATCCCTTCTAGCTTGTAGGGTTTCTGCTGAGAAATCTGCTGTTAATCTGATAGATATTCCTTTATAGATTACCTGGTGCTTCTGTCTCACAGCCCTTAAGATTCTTTCCTTCGTCTTAACTTTGGATAACCTAATGACAATGTGCCTAGGCAAAGATCTTTTTGTGAAGAATTTCCCAGGGGTTCTTTGTGTTTCTTGTATTCACATGTCTAGGTCTCTAGCAAGGCCAGGGAAGCTTTCCTCAATCATTCCCCCAAATACATTTTCCAAGCTTTTAGAATTGTCTTCTTCCTCAGGAACACCGATTATTCTTAGGTTTAGTTATTTAATACAATCCCAGACTTCTTGGAGGCTTTGTTCATATTTTCTTATCCTTTTTTCTTTGTCTTTGTTGGATTCGGTTAATTTGAAGACCTTGTCTTCAAGCTCTGAATTTCTGTCTTCTACTTGTTCAGTTCTATTGCTGAGACTTTCCAGAGTATTTCACATTTCTAAAAGTGTATCCAAAGTTTCTTGATTTTTTTTATCTTTTCTTTAAGCTATCTATTTTCTAGAATATTTCTCTTTTCACTTCTTGTATCATTTTTTGGATTTCCTTGCATTGGGCTTTGCCTTTCTCTGGTCCCTCCCTGATTACCTTAATAACTAACTACCTGAATTCCTTTTCAGATAAATCAGGAATTTCTTTTTAGTTTGGATTCACTGCTGGTGAACTAGTGTGATTTTAGTGGGGGGTATTGATGAGCCTTGTTTTGTCATATTGCCAGGGTTGGTTTTCTGGTTCCTTCTCATTTGGGTAGGCTCTGTCAGAGGGAAGTCTAGGGCTGAAGGCTGTTGTTCAGATTCTTTTGTCCCACAGGGTATTCCCTTGATGTAGTACTCTCCCCCTTTTCCTGTGGATGTGGCTTCCTGTGAGCTGAACTGCAGTGATTGTTTTCTGTCTTCTGAATCTAGCCATCCAGTGAGTCTACCCAGCTCTGGGCTAGTACTGGGGGCTGTCTGCACAGAGTCCTGTGATGTGAACTGTCCATGGGTCTCTGAGCCGTGGATACCAGCAGAGCCTGTTCCAGTGAAGGTGGCAGAGGGTGCAATGGACTCCATGGGAGTCCTTAGCTTTGGTGATTTTATGTTCTATTTTTGTGCTGGTTGGCCTCCTGCCAGGAGGTGGTGCTTTCCAGAAAGCATCAGGTATTGTAGTGCGGAGCGGGACTGGCAGTGGGCAGGGCCCTAGAACTCTCAAAATTATATGTCCTTTGTCTACAGCTACCAGGTTGGGTAGGGAAGGACTTTATATCAAGTGGGGGCAGGGCTAGGCATGTCTGAGCTCAGTCTCTCCTTGGGCAGCTGAGGCTGCTGTGGGTGATGGGGGTGAGATTCCCAGATCACTGGAGTTGTGTATCTAGGAGGATTATGGCTGCCTCTGCTGAGTCATGCAGGTCGTCAGAGAAATGGGGAAAAGCCAGTCACAGGCCTTATCCAGCTCCCACGCAAACTGAAGGGCCAGTCTCACTCCCACCCCCGCAAAAGCCCCAAATCTGTTTCCGGGGGAGGGCAAGTTGAGCTTGAAAACTTGCCCAAGGCTTTTTGCCTCCCAGCTGGGAAAGAAAAGGGCTTTAGTTCTTCCCCTGCCTGTGACGTCTGCAAGCCAGATTCATGCCCTCCCCCAAGTACTCCAGGAGGCTTCTTGCCCCATTCAAATTGTTACAAAGTTCAGCTAGAGAAGTCCTTGTCCCTGTGGAGTTTTGCCCCCTGCTCCTCTGGCCAGTCTCCCGATGGATCCCGGTGGTGCCAGGCAGGAAAGGGCTGCTTGGGGATCCACTGAGCTCCCAAGGCCTCCCTGTTGCTTCCTCCACCCCTGCATTTCACTCAGCTCAGCTCTCTAACTTGACTCAGCTCCAGGTAAAGTCAAGAACTTCCCCCTCAAACAGACCTTCAGCTTCTCCATTGGGGGTGTGTGGGTTCGGGAGAAGAGGGTCTCCCTTTCCCACTTCCACAGTTGGGGCACTCACAGTATTTGGGGAGTCTCTGAGGTCCTGCAGGAGCAGTCTGCTTCCTTCAGAGGGTCTGGGGGTCCTCTCAGGATTGCTGCTTTGTTCTTGCAGTCGATCTCAAGCTAAAATTCACAATGCAATCCTCTGCATACTGCTCTGTCCGGAGCGTCCATCTAGTCCTGCTTCCTGTCCGCCATGATCCCTGGTCTTGCTAATGTTAAAATGTGAGCACTGAATGAAGAGACCCCCGCAAACAGGCTTTGTGTGAGCAACATGGCTGTTTATTCACCTGGGTGCAGGCAGGCTGAGGCTGAAAAGGGTGTCAGCAGAGGGTGGTGGGATAGGAGTTGGTTTTATAGATCGGGGCGAGTGGTCATTTAAAGGTGGTAATCTCTTTTAGGGAGGGGAAGGGCATCATGGGATGCATGGTCACAAAGGTAGGGTCGGTAATCTATCTTGGGGAGGCGAAAGGCGTCATAGCATGCATGGTCACAAGGGTAGGGGTTATCTATTACAAATAGGCATGATCATAAGAGTGTGGGTTATCAGTTGCAAGCAGAGGGGAGGGTGTGGTAAATTACATAATTACAGGAGTTGGGGTCTTGAGAAACCCAATGTCCGAGGGGGAAATTCTGCAAGGCTGAGCAGGAACAATGGTTGCAGGTTGCAGGTGGAGAGAAATTAGTTGAGGCACTAACAAGTTGTTTCACTTCTTTCTGTGGCCACCTGGTTACTTGTGGTTACCTCAGATTTTCTGGCTTCTGGGGACCATCCAGAGGTATATACGCAGGTCAGCAAGGCTATAATGGCCAGGCTTGGACTCAGAGGCCTAACAGCTAATATTTTGTTAAGGATGTTTGTGCCTGTATTCATGAGGAATATTAATCTGTAGATTCCTTTTTTATATGGTCTTCTCTGGTTTTGCTCTCAGGGTAATACTAGCTTCATAAAATAAACTGGAAAGTGTTCTCTCCTCTTCTGTTTTCTGAAAAAGATTTTATAGACTTTATTTTAATTCTTTAAACATTTAGGAGAATTATGTAGCAAAATCATCTGGACATGGAGATTTAATTTTTGAAAAATTTCAAATTATTATTTTGGTTTCCTCGATAGTTTATAGGGCTAGTAAAAAGATCTATTTGTGATAGTGTGTGTTTTTTTGAAGAATTGATCCATTTCATCTAGGTTGTCAAATTTGTATTTATATTCTTCTTTGACTTCTATCAGTTTTTGCTTCACATATTTTGCAACTCTATTGATTGGTCCTTACACATTTAGGGTGCCTATATTTTCTGATAAATCAACCCTTTTATCTATGTAATGTCTCACTCTGTGTCTGCTTATTTTCTTTACACTGAGGTTTACTTTATCTGATATTAATAAAATCAGTCCTACTTTTGATTATTATTTTCATAATGTATCTTTTCCCATCCTTTTATTTTTGACCTGCCTATATATCATATTTGAAGTGAATTTTTGGTAGACATCATGTAATTGGGTTATGTTTTTAAATATTCTCTGCATATGTCTATTTTTAATTGGTATATTAAACTGGAACCAGATGACTTCTTGAGTCCCTTTTACATCTTTTGTGTCCCTGCTCAGCACACTTAAGCTTCCCTCCACCTTCTTGAACCTATGGAATATAGTTGTAATGACAGCGTTTATTGTCCTTGTCTTCTAATTCTGTCATCTGGGTCTTTTCTGGGTCTGTCTATATGGATGGATTTTCCTCCCTATTGTGGGCCACATTTTCCTGCTTTTTTCCCATGCCTGGTAATTTTTTTATTGAATGCCAGGTGTTGTGAATTTCACCTTGTTTGGGCACTGGATATTTGTATTCCTATAGACTGCCTTGAGCTTTGTTCTGTGACACAGTGAAGATACTTGAAAAAAGTTTGATCCTTTCAAGGTTTGTTTTTAGGCCTGTTAGACACATCAGAGAGGCCTTTACTCCAGGGCTAATTTTCCCCACTCCCGAGTGCACCACCAGATGTCCATCCTGACCGATGGGAACCAGATGATTCCAGCACTCCATGAGCTACAGATATGGTTCCCTCCTGTCCGTTTGGTGGCCTTCTCCAGCCTTGGGTGCTATCTTTGCATGCATTAGCTGATCAGTATTTGCTGAAGACACAAGAGTGACTCCCTGAAGAACTGGAACAATCACTCTGCAGTCAGCGCTCTCCTCTTCCATGTTCTGCCTGTGAATGCCAGCCACGCTGGTCTCCCTAGACTCCCCTTCCATCTCCTCAACTCAGAGAGACCATGGGGCTCCAAAGAGGTCACTCCTCAATAAACTGTTGTGGAAACTCTCCAGGCAGTAAGCCAAGGCAGCCACAGGGCTCACCTTGCTTGTCTCCCTGTCTCGGAGGTCACTCCCTTGTGCTGCCTGATGTGTAATGTCTGAAAACCACTGTTAGACGTTTTGTTGTTGTTGTTGTTTTCATTATCTTAGGCAGTGCTGGAAGAGAAGGCGGCGGGGGTTGGCCCAGGTCCTTCCAGGCTAAGTACAAACCCTCAGCATGGTCCCAACCTTCCCTTAGAACTCTCAGGAATTGACACCACAGACCGGACAATGCCACTGCTTGTCATTACAAGGACACAAGGCAGTGCTGACCCTCCTTAACTCCTTTCACCCAGTTTCTCCCATCAGGAATGTCCTCCCATCCTACCCCACCACACTCCAACCCACAGACAAGGACCAGCTCAAAGGCCCTCTCTTCCTTGAAGCCGCAAGTACTGCTATAAAGGAACACTTGAGACTGGGTCATTTATAAGACGGGTTTACTTGGCTCACAGTTCTGCAGGCTATACACGAAGCACTAGTGTCAGCATCTGCTTCTGGTGAGGGCCTCGGAAACTTACAATCATGGTGGAAAGAGAGTCAGCGTGTCACATGGAGAGAGCAGGGGTAAGAGAGAGAGGAGGAGGTTCCAGGCTCTTTTAAACAAGCAGATCTTACATGAACTCGTAGGGCAAGAACTCATTCATTACGCATATTTAGAGTGAGAACTCACTCATTACACAAGCACAGCACTAAGCCATTCATGAGGGATCTGCCCCCATGACCCAAACACCTCCCACTAGGCCCACCTCCAACCTTGGAGGTCACAGTTCAACATGAGATTTGGAGGGGACATGACATCCAAACCATATCACCATATGAACTGGGAGGTCCTCTTGGTTCTAAATGACAGAGGAGCAAACCGGCCAGCTTACATGAAGGGGAGAAGGGGGAGATTCTTGGCTCACATGACATAACACAGAAGGGGCAGGGGCAGGGGCAGGGACCTCAGGGATGACTTGATCCAGTCACCAAGCATCTCTGAGCCTCTCTCTGTGAATTTCTCATTTTCATAGTCTCTCCTTACATGGCTTAGAGCAGCCCCAGTTTCCTCATATTCCTCCCACTTGATGAGAGCTACAAAGGGCCTTTTGCCTCCTTCTGAAGTTTTCAGACATGTATGGGAAAGCTCAAGTGATATGTTATGATTACCTTGGCTGGAGTTATCTGCCCACTCCTGCAGCCTGGGCAGTGGCATTTTCTGCTACAGACAATGGGGGATGGACTGGGTGAACCAAACCCATTTTCAATACACCTCCTATAACTTTCCCAAACAATTCTCATCTGCCTCCTCTGAGTCCCAAGAAAAGTTGTTTGTCCACTCTTCATTCAGTGACATCTAATCAAAAAGATTCATTGAATACTGTACCTACCATGTACCCAGAGGGACAAAGATGACTTAGAAACAGGCCCTGTCCTTGAGGAACAGGGGAACAAAGTGTGTAAAAGGATTGTTGCAATGCAACATGGGAAGTGCAGGAATAGATACATGTTACTAGGTGTGTGGGAAAATCAGATGACTTGGAGAGGGGGCATTCAAATTAGATTCTTTTTGTGGCTTTAGCTGATCTTTTTAAAACAGCTTTATTGATGTATAATTGATGTGTAAAGAACTGTACATATTTAAGGTGTAAAACTTGATGTCTGAGACATATGCAAACACCCCTGATACCATCATCAAAATCAAGGTAATAGACATATCCACCACCTCCCAGAGTTTCCCTGTGTCCCTTTGTTTTTGTTTTCAGTGTTTTGGTTTGGGTTGGTTTTGGTGGTTAAAAAAACACTTAACAGGGTAGTTTTGGCCAGGTACAGTGGCTCATTCCTGTCATCCTACCAATTTGGGAAGCCGAGGCAGGTGGATCACCTGAGGTCAGGAGTTAGAGACAAGCCTGACCAACATGGTGAAACTCTGTCTCTATTAAAAATACAAAAATAAGCCGGATGTGGTGGTGGGCGCCTGTAGTCCCAGCTACTTAGGAGGCTGAGGCAGGACAATCACTTGAGCCCAGGAGGTGGAGGCTGCAGTAAGCCAAGATCATGTCACTGCACTCCAGCCTTGGCCACAGAGAGAGACTCTGTCTCAAAGACAAACAAACAAAAAACACTTAACATGAGATCTACCCTCTTAATTTTTTTTTTTAGACTGAGTCTCGCTCTATCACCCAGGCTGGAGTACAGCGGCGTGATCTCAGCTCACTGAAACCTCTGCTTCCCAAGTTCAAGCATTCTCATGTCTCAGCCTTCCAAGTAGCTGGGATTACAGATGTGTGCCACCATGTCTGGCTAATTTTTGTATTTTTAGTAGAGATGGGGTTTCACCATGTTGGCCAGGCTGGTCAGGAGTTCAAGACCAGTCTGGCCAACATGGTGAAAGCCCGTCTCTACTAAAAACACAAAAATTAGTTGGGCGTGGTGGCAATGCCTGTAATCCCAGCTACTCGGGAGGCTGAGGCAGGAAAATTGCTTAAACCCAGGAGGCAGAGGTTGCAGTGAGCCAAGATTGTGCCACTGCACTCCAGCCTGAGTGACAAGAGCAAAACTCTGTCTAGAAAGAAAGAGAAGAAAGAGAGAGAGAGGGAGGGAGGGAAGGAAGGAAGGAAGGAAGGAAGGAAGGAAGGAAGGAAGGAAGGAAGGAAGGAAGGAAGGAAAGGAAAAGAAAAAAAGGAGTCATTAGCTAGAGTATAAGCTCACGTTAGCAGTGCTTTATCCTGATGGCAATGGCAGATGGACTTGGAAGTGGGGAGGAGGCCCTGAAGATACAAATCAATTAGGAAGCTATTGTAATAGCCCAATGAGAGATGGCCCATCTATTGAGGCACATCTCTCTTTTACATTTGTACCATGGTAATTATGGACTTGGATTTGTTTGACATTGCCCACAAAATACACACACACACACAGAGAAGATAATAAGTTGCTCAAAAGCAGGAAAAAAGTATCATTGCTTCACCATAGGAGACATTTATTACTTGCCTTCCCAGAATAGATCCCCTTTCTTTTGTGGAAGGACTAACGCCCTATTGCAACTTTATGGTGTGCCATGAACAGTCTGTAACAATACTGAATGATCACATGACCCCATGCCAGCCAATTGGACTGTTTCTCTGGATTGTGTGATTTTGTGTGTGTGTGTGTGTGTGTGTTGCTGATGTGGGAACATGCTCTTTCCTCTCTGGTCAGGAGACTATAAAGATGTAAGCCTACGCCACCTGTGGCCATGATTCCAGGCCCCTAGAGACTGCCAGCCTGAGAGAACAGAGTTAGAAGGGAAGGATTTGAATCCCTGGACCCAGCTTTCCAGAAGGCCTGCTTCTCTCTGGCTCTGAGTGGTTTCTGTTTTGTTTTGTTTTTTACACGAGTTATATATATGTCTACTGGTCTCTTTACTTTTTTGTTTTGCAATTTAGGGCATACACACAGACTGAGCATCTGTGGTCTGTCCCTGTGCCTGTCTCTTAAGGTAGTTATAATTAGGTCCTGTCACTTCTAGCAAAAGGCCCTGTCTGATGTATGTACCCAGGATGGCATCCTCCCATCAGATCTAATACAAAGAAGCTGCTCAAAACACATCTGGAAAGAGCAGAGCACAGAAAAATGGTCTGAAGAAGGAGATGCCCAAACAAAGCACAATTTGATAGTCCCCCACCTGCTGCTGCCATGCACCGGGCAGTTTTCCTGAGGTCAGGTGGACCAGAGAACAGCCCGCACTTAGGGGGTGTTCCATCTTCACATATCCTAGATGCCATCCTCACTTGCCATGGGAAAAGGCATTCTTTTCTTTCTTTTTATTTTTCTTTCTTTTCTTTTTTTTTTTTTTAAGACAGAGTCTCACCGAGTCATCAGGCTGGAGTGCAGTGGCGCAATCTCGGCTCCCTACAACTTCCACCTCCCAGGTTCAAGCCATTCTCGTGCCTCAGCCTCCTGAGTAGCTGGGACTACAGGTGTGCACCACCAAGCCCAGCTAATTTTTGTATTTTTAGTAAAGACCAGGATCACCATGTTGGCCAGGATGGTCTCAACCTCTTGACCTCATGATCTGCCCATCTCGGCCTCCCAAAGTTGGGATTATAGGTGTGAGCCACTGCGCCTGGCTGGGAAAAGGCATTCATATTCACAAACCTCCACCATGACTAGGCCACCCCAGGGGGTCCTCTTTACAAGTTTCAAAACTGCAAGAGAACTGTGAAAAGATATTCAACAAGGAATACTTTTCCATCAAGGGACAGAGGAAGCACTTGAATCCATTCCAGGAACTATGACCTCCGGGCTCCCACCACCAACCCACTTCTGGCTGAGCTAGCTCCGGTATGCACCTCAACAGAGAAACCTCCCTGATTACTATTTCAAAGAACAAGTTGTTCCTACCCTCATCCCCAGCTAGTACTCTCTTAGCCAACCTGGCATCATTTTCTCCACCTCTAATTATCACTGAATGTAGCATTTCTATCTTAATTTTGTGTCCCCCAATCCAACTGGAATGTAAGCTTCCAGGGGGCCAAGCACTCTCAATTCTGTTCACTGTTCTATTCCCAACACCTAGGACAGTGCCTGCTACGTGCTGTGTTCTCAATAAATATCTGTTTAATGAATGGACATGCAATGATCCAAGACTGGGAACAAGTTAATAGTATTTTGTGATTGAGAGAATAGGCTGAGGAGAGATCTGACTTCAGGTCTCCAGGAGCTTAAGATAAGCAAGAACCTGATATACCCCATCTTCAGGTGGAATAAAAGAAGCAATGGGACCAATGGGACTCATAAGGCTTTTAGGTCCAAGCTAGTGGAACACTGTGGGGACAGCTACTGTTTTTGCCTTCCTAGCATGCACTCACCCTTCTGAAGACAACACCTAATTTTCCTTGTGTCTACCCCGACCTACTTTTGGAAGTAAGCAGGTGACCTAATTTAGCCAATCAGCAGACCCAACGCCTTTGCTCATAGTGATTGTTTTTTGTCTGGACACATAATCCAACTCAGGCAGTAAGAGTCAATCCCATGCCTTTTGCCAAAGCAAAAAGGAAAAAGAAACTCCCTCCCAGGTAAGGCTTGGTGGCTCACACCTCTAATCCCAACATTCTGGGAGGCCAAGGCAAGTGGATTGCTTGAGTCTAGGAGCTTGACCAGCCTGGGCAACATGGTAAAAACCCCATCTCTACAAAAAATACAAAAATTAGCTGGGCATGTGGCATGCACCCAAGTTCCCAGCTACTTGGGGGGCCGATGTGGGGGGATTGCTTGAACCCAGGAGGTCGAGGCTGCAGTGAGCTGTGATCATGCCACTGCACTCCAGCCTGGGTGACAGAGCAAGACTCTGTCTCAAAACAAACAAAACCTCCCTCTCCAGGGACCCTGCTAGCAGGAAAGAGGATGAAGCTTGGGGCTGCTGGAGTCATCACCTGAATCAGAGAATAAAGCTAACTCAGAGGAAAGCACCACAGAGACGTCAAGGGACCAGCTTGAATTATCTCCCTGGATGTGACCATGTCTGCAGGTACTGGAAATTTCAATCATGTGAGCCAATAAATTCCCCTCTTCTGGGGAACTACATGGAATTGGGTTTCTGTCACAACTGAAATCATCCTGACCAATGGATTTAGGATTCTGAAGAATCTTAAATACCTCAAAGGGAGGCCAGGCGTGGTGGCTCACGCCTGTAATGCCAGCACTTTGGGACGCTGAGGTGGGCGGATCACAAGGTCAGGAGTTCGAGACCAGCCTGGCCAACATAGTGAAACCCCATCTCTATGAAAATTAGCGGGGCATGGTGGGCACCTGTAGTCCCAGCTACTCAGGAGTTGGAGGCAGGAGAATCATTTGAACCGGGAGGCAGAGATTGCAGTGAGCCGAGATTGCACCACTGCACTCCAGACAGAGCGAGACTCGGTCAAAACAAACAAAAAAATCTCAAAGGGAAGCCTAACATCAGGCAAAGTGTCCCAGAAATGCAATCTAACACCTTTTGGTGAAACTCATTGGCTGTCTTTTTGGTGAGCAGGATGGGAGCTGCAGAGAAAAAGGCCATGCCAGTTTTATTAAGTATTTGCAGTTACATTTTGCAAATAATTTCAGCAACTTTAACTTAGATGTTTTAACATCTCAGCATCTCACAGTTGTAAGAAACAGAATCAGTCTCCTACTCAGCGCAGAGGGAGAGAGAGCATGACATAACAAAAAGAGCACTGAACCAAGAGTCCAACAATCTGGCTTTTAATCTGTATCTGATCACGAATTAGCGTGTGGTCTTAGACAAATCACCTTGCTTCTGTTGGTCTCATGACCACATCATCTTCAAGCACTCGCCTAATTCTGCAATGATAAATCAGCTAGGACAGGGGTTCTTAATTTTTGATGGGGCCTGAGCCCCAGGAAGACACACATTGCACAAACACACGATTTTATGTTGCATGGGGTTCACAACTCTAGAAGCCAATCTACATCCCTAACCTCTCTGCTTAACAGTAACACCAGCTTCTGTTGAGCTCCTCCAGTGAAATGGAGCTCACTACTCACAAGGAAGGCCATTATACTATTGAACTGTACTAGAAAAATAAGTTATTCTTCATATATATGTATATATTTGAGATGGAGTCTCGCTCTGTCGCCCAGGCTGGAGTGCAGTGGCGGGATCTCGGCTCACTGCAACCACCGCCTCCGGGGTTCAAGCGATTCTCCTGCCTCAGCCTCCAGAGTAGCTGGGATTACAGGCTTCTGCCACCACGCCTGGCTAATTTTTTGTATTTTTAGTAGAGATGGGATTTCACCATGTTGGCCAGGCTAGTCTGGAATTCCTGACCTCAGGTGATCCGCCCGCCTCAGCCTCCCAAAGTGCTGGGATTACAG
This sequence comes from Cacajao melanocephalus, assembly GCA_963573385.1. Taxonomy (NCBI): domain Eukaryota; kingdom Metazoa; phylum Chordata; class Mammalia; order Primates; family Pitheciidae; genus Cacajao; species Cacajao melanocephalus. Next base: position 19,310 of record CAUYLG010063230.1, read on the forward strand.
GTGTGAGCCACCGCCCCTGGCGTTCTCCTTCATATTAAACCAAGTTCTGCACACTGCAATTTCCACCCATGGGTCCGAGTTCTCCACAGCAAATCGGAAAAATTGTGTTCTCGCCTGTAAATGACATCTCCTCCTCTCTCTCTGAAGACTGTTTCTAACTAAGAAATGTAGATGATTCGCCGTGCAAATTATTTTACTGTACATTGTTACAAAGTTCTTCCACCTCGCTCCTAATCTGCCAAATAGCCAAATGTAGATGCTGAAGTCCGAATAAGCACACTGCTATTAATCTGCATGGATCTAGGTTTTGCAAAGAGGAGAAGTGCTGTATATAAATATCTGGAAAGAAACAGCATAGTATTTTGGGGAAAGCACTGCATTCAGAATCAGAAGACTGGAAGTAATACTCCGTCTCCTATTCCAACTACCTGCGCATCCTTGGGCACGTCACTTCTCTCAGCCTGGTTCTCTTCTGCAAAATGCGACAGCAATACAGTGAGGATTAAGCGAAATATTTGTAAGCTTCCAGGGCAAGGCTGGCACATAGCAAATTCTCCATAAATAAATGCCAGCTCCCGCGCTCAGCAAGCTCCGAGTTTTATTCGATGCGCTCGACGCTCTTGGTCGAACGGGATTCCCCCTCCGGAGCCCGAGTCTGCGCTCTGGGCTCGACTGAGGCTCCCTGGCCGCTCGCGCTTTTCTCTCCTTCTTCAAGATGGCGGCGGTCGGCGGCGCTGAGGCGGGATCCGGGCGAGCCGAGTGAAGGTAGCGGCGAGCGGAGCCCCCAGGAGGCCGGGCTGGGCCCCCACTCAGAGGCGGCAGCAGCCCCGCCCAGCCGCCACCCGCCGTCCTGGGCCCGCGACACCGCCTCTGAGGCGCCCCAGGCCCTTCGCGGCCTAGCCCAGTAGCCGAGCCGGGGACTGGAGTAGCGGCCGCAGCCGCCCCCAGGAAGGGGCTGGAGCGGGCAGAAGGAGGAGGGCGGGCGGGAGCTGTTCAAACGGGGAAGGCGGGAAAGCTGCGGGGCCGGGAGGGGGCGTGCGGCCGCCCCGGGGGCCTGCGGACCCGGTGCGCCCCTCCCCCTGCCCGGGCCGTCTCCGCCCTCGGGGGCACAGTGAGGCCGCCGGGGACGCGGGAAGCCGGGTCCAGGTCGAGCTGTGCGGCTCGGAACCCGCGATGCGGGGGTCCCTGGGGCTGTCAAGGGGAAAGGGCCCGGGGCCGGGGCCACGGGAGGGCTGGGGCCGCGGCTGGCAGGAGAGGGTACGAGGAGCTTTCTTCTTTTCCTCTTCACAGAGCTTTGTTGAAGTAGCTGTTGCCGCAAAACTGCCGGGAGAATCCCACTGGTTTGCCGTGGGGAACCACAAAAATGGTGGTCCCGGGGGCTGATGGTGTAAATCACCTGGTATTGTGTGCATTCTTTGCGTGCAACCCGGCCTGGCCGTGCCTTCGTGTTGGGAGCCTTCCCCATGCAGGCCCATTTTCCCTCCACAACTACTACTTGTAGATTCACTTTATAGCGTGCAGAAGCGGAGAAACATCTCTGTCCCCTCTTTCTGAGGACTAACTGGTGGCTGATTATATTTCCTCCTAATAGAATACATTAAAAAACTGAATCCCAAATAAAGCCTGTTGATTGGACAAGGCTTGTCAAAATTTCTATTGCTAGTCTTTTGGAATGTGTGTTGTCAGCCAATCTGTGCGGTGGTCGTGGTTCCGGTTAATTGCACTGCAATGAGAGGATTCCATCCCCATCCCAGACTGTCGGGATCTCTCCAGCTTCCAGAGCTGGCAGGGGCTGGGAGTGCTGCCTAGGTAGGTCCCCGGAGAAGGGAGTGGCAAGAGGATTCGGAGCCGCAGTGTTCGGAGATTGGAGGAAACCTGGACGAAAATGAGAAGGCATCACTTGCTTGTATCCTGGAAGCAACAAGAAAATTTCAGAAATTGGCAACCGGTGGATGCTCATCTTCCTTTACCTGCATTGACTGGCATTTTGAGTTCTTGAAAGGAGTGTTGGAAGAAGAGAACGCAGAATCTTGGACAAGGCTCTCATCCTGGAACAGACCTGGATTTCAGAATTTCTCTCACTGGCCCTTTGGTGGGGCTCCCTTTGTTTCCTTTTTTTCGATACTCATTTACATTATGGGGTGAAGAAGCTTGTTAGTGATTGCAGGAGCTCACGTTACCTCAAAAAAACAACCTTCTGAAACCTTTTTTTTTTTTTTTAGTATTATTTGAAGTTTCAAAATACCAAAGATTTGTTGTTACGATTCCAAAATCAGATCTGATGATTTTTCCCCCTAATTACTTTGGGCATCCCAAATGAACATAACTTGTATACTTGTCTACAAGGGAAAGAGCAACTCTGCCGCCTCCTTTTCATATCTTGAAAAAAAGTCCCCGAAGAGCTATTTAACAATTTGTACATAAGTATACATTTTTATGGTACCAGTTCTGTACTTGTATCAGCAGTATAAAATAATGAACTTTTACTTATGTTGTCATATCTTAGCACACTGAGACAAAGTTATTCCTGCCTCTTGGAGTTGACAACATTGAATTTTATAAACTCCCAAATTATTGAATTGAGAATGGCTTTCAACACCTGTTTCGTATTTGCCAACATTTAATGTAATTATGACCTCCCTTTTCTAATGTGAAAAAACTAATATTTTTCATTTCCATTAATCCTCACAATCTCCTCTCTACCCCTGAACTCTGAATTTTCGTGGATTGTATTCAAGACCTGGAAGGAATATCAGGGGTTCATCTGATCTTATGTAAATGTTGCCTAAAGTCTGGCTTTCTTTCACACTGTTGCTTGAGGTTTATCTGATATCTTTCTTCTGTGAGTCAACAACCAAAACTAAACCCTGAGTTGCAATAATACCCTGATTTTAAAGAATCTAGAAATTCAAGGCCCATCAGTCTGCCCAAGCCGTGAGTGATATAGTCTGTTGTATTTAATTTTAGTTTTTCAGGCTCTTGACTGCCCCAGTTCCTTAGTGAACTGGACTTGTCTTCAGGCCTCATTCATTTTTTTTCTTCAGGTTATTTAATCCAGTAATTTATAAAATGCTCTTCAGTGTTTTTAAGAAAATTAAACAGTTCCTAATTTTCTATTCCCTCTCACAACTTTTTAATCCACTAGTTTTTCAAAGCAGTCAGTATCGAGACCACGATACAGTCATCTTATACTGTCTTCAGAGGTACTTATTTCTATTCTGTTAGGTCGCCCTATTGTGTTTTATGTTGATTTCGATGTTACCAAAGGGAAGGCTTGTTTATAAGTCTCAGGACCAGCCTTTGCTTAACATTTACAAGTGTACTTTGTTGTTGACAAAACATGGATGGCTGTATATATGACATTTAATATTTAAGTTTTTGCAATTATTTCTCAAATATTCTTGCCAAAATTCATGCACAGAAAGCGTTTAATTTGAGGTCTCCAGTGGTAGTTCTTGGCATTATCAGCCTATGAAAACCAATATCATCTGCATATTTTTCTTATAAACTTAGTATTTTAGTGCCATTGAGAGGATATGCTGTTTTCAAATAAATGGATGTAATTCCCTGTATTTCACTTCTACCTGCACCCCTTTTGGAGTTAGCACCACTTGGGTGGAAAGGGGAAAACAGTAGTTTCCATTGAGAAAGTTTCATACTTAAATGCTGGAACATGAAAAACTGGCTAAATTATGTATCTTGCCTCTTCGAATTTTTATCTGAGGGCTGACCTGATGTCCCCTTCGTTTCCTATGAAAAGGCCCTTCGAACAGGCAGTTCTGCAGTTTATCTTTAAAACAATCTAGTTTTACGTAGTTTCATTACTCTAGCTTCTCTTACTTTGACTAAATCCATTCTTTATTTCACTTCTCAGAGAAGTGAAGAAATGCTTTTTTATGTTTCTTTTCTTAATGTCAATTATAAATCATTCTTGGTAATGCTTCATTTTCCTGTTTTCATTTTAGACCTAGCTATACATTGTATTTTATCTGATTTGTGCAAATAAGTCTTTTGTTTTTTTAAAAATGTAACTCTTATGAAAGTTTCCCTTGTTAATCAAATTCATCTTTTCTTTCACAAAAGTTCCATGCTTCGGTATTGTCCACAGCTACCTGAAGGAATTAGTAATGTATAATTTAAGTGTCCTTCAGTATTTCTAAATCCCCTTATAATAATGAAGGTAAAATTAAATTTAAATAAATGATCAATTAGATTAACTTTATAATCATTTGACTTAATTGGATGAGAATATTTCTAAAATATTTAATATATAATTTTAAATTTCCTGAAGGACTTATGATATTGCTTGTTCTTAAAACATTTAAAGAACTTTACCTTACAGTGCATTTTATAGCATTGTCGTCTTCAGTCAAGGTGGTCATATAAACTGAAATGCCAAAAAAGGTTGTAAAAATTAAATACAATATCTAGAACATCTAAATTATATCAATTATTATTAGTGAAGATCTTAATAATCATAAAAGTTTTATGACCAGTGGACAAATGAGAAATATCTCCCTGTTTTCACCCAGCCTTTAAGACAGCCTTGCTGGTGGTGAAAGCTGTCATGTGGTCAACTGATGTAAGGAGTGTTCCTGCTTTTACAGTTATATGAATTTGAACAAATTCATGTAGGCCCCCAAAAAAATGCAAAATAAATTGTGCTCTAAAGATATTTAATATCCCTATACAGTTAAATCATTTCTGTTTAAATTGCAAAGCAATAGACGTTACCATTTCACCAATTTAGTTGGTAGGATTTTATGGTCTTCAAGTGTTTGGTGTGATCTGTCTTCTCTGCGCCTTGCTTTACCTGTGTATTTTTTAACCATGATTGAACCTATGCCGCTAGCTTAATGTTGGTTTCTACCCTGTCTCAGTGTTATCAGTCCTGTTGGCATTTCAGAAATTCTCATTAATTTTGAAAATACTTTTTATATTGGAGGTATTTTATATACTTCCCCAAATGACAACTTTAATTCATGACTGAAATCTAATTAAGCCTAGTGTACTTCCTGCAGTATCAACCCCAGTATATTTACAAAGAGAATGAGGAGGTGACAAGACACTCCTTTATTTGTTGCTGCCCTTCCAGTCGGCCCTTGGATCACTACGCATTTCCATCTGGAAGGTTGCTTCTCCACAGTGATTTCGCATTACAGGAGGGTTTTCCTTCTTTGTTTCTCAGACCTGGCCCTGTAGACGGGAAGGAGACTGGACACAGTGGCACATTCTCAAAGGCCCTGCAGGACCGCCATGGCTTATGATGACTCCGTGAAGAAAGAAGGTATGACCCCATAATCTGAGAAGCATTCCAAAGGGGGTATCCTCTTCAATTCTTGCAGCCCATGGATATAGAGACCAGGACTGGGCACCACAGCCTGGACTCCCAAGTGATGGTCCAGAGCACTGTTATGACACTCAGCCTCCACGCCATCCCCAGACTGGGCCCATGGAAACGAAAACCAGGACAGGGGTTCCTACATGAGAGTCTGAAATATGAGTCTTATAGTTTATTGGGGTGATCCCCTGCAGCACTCTTGGTCCTTGCCAGCTCCAGTGTGCAGGAGTCTGGGGATAGGAATCACTTACTGGACTCCCACAGAGCAACACAGCACAGCACATGAATCCTTATTCTTTTCAGCCTTTCTTCTGCAAGTCTGTGTCCACCTACCAAATCACAACTAAGAAACCATGTCTCAGGTTGCGCATGGGGCCTTTGCATAGCATGGAAACATTGTTTCTTCAGGTTTGATTCTTGTATTTGCAGCCAGGTTATCAAGAAATATTCTGTTCCCCTGGGTCTAGCCCTGTATTTCAGTGGACTGTACTGAAACATTGTTTTAATTTGGAAATAGAGGGACTGTTGCATTACGTGCATGGTGATTTGGACATTACTGACTTGACTTTCTCATTTCCTTTCTCAAATAAACCTGTGCTGCTCAGATTGTTTTGATGGTGATCATACCTTTGAGGACATAGGACTTGCCGCTGGCCGAAGCCAACGCGAAAAAAAACGTTCTTACAAAGATTTTTTAAGGGAAGAGGAAGAAATTGCTGCTCAGGTCAGGAATTCTTCCAAGAAGAAGTTGAAGGTAAGTCCTGAAAATTTGAATTAGGAAAGTTTTAAATTACTCTTTTTTTGGGAGACTGAGTTTTTTTGCTCTTGTGGCCCAGGCTGGAGTGCAGTGGCACGGTCTTGGCTCACTGCAGCCTCCACCTGCTGGGTTCAAGCGATTCTCTTGTCTTAGCCTCCTGGGACTACAGACATATGCCACCACGCCTGGCCAGTTTTTGTATTTTTAGTAGAGACAGGGTTTCACCATGTTGGTAAGGGCGGTCTCGAACTCCTGACCTGAAATGATTGACCTGCCTCAGCCTCCCAAAGTGCTAGGATTACAGGCATGAGCCAGTGCACCTGGAAAGTCTTAAACTACTTCCTACCATATTTCCTAATATTTGAAGAAGGAAGTGTTTTTTAATAACTTTAGAACAGAAAAATAAAACCTCATACACGTCTATTTTTATTATTTCTTGTGCTTTGTTTCCCAAAGTCAAAAATTATCAAAGACAAGTGTGGTTCCAAACTACATTTGTCTCTTCGTCTTATTATTGGTCAATTCTTCTTCTTTAATTTTAGGATAGTGAGCTTTACTTCTTGGGGACGGACACACACAAGAAGAAGAGGAAGCACTCCTCTGATGATTACTACTATGGAGGTGAGGATGGGAATGGGCAACAGGTGGGATAAACACATCTCTGGTTCTTGGAGTCGGGGTAGGGGAAAGGGATCCAGATGTTGCTGACTCAGTGGCCTATTTAACAGGACAGTGGTTCTTGTTCTGAGTGCCGATAAACCAGTGTGAAGGAGGAGAGAGGTGGAGGGCTGGTATTTTGGAGGATTCAGCATAGAAGAACAGTCTGCATTTGTGATACACCAGGTACCAGGTTCCTTCTCCCCCCAATCATCCACTTATCTTGCGCCCATTGTTATCTAGCATCCCTTTTGCCATATGTAGTCCTTGGGCCCTCTGGCCTGCACCTGTGGGTCACTTCTCAACCAGTATATATCCACTCACAGAACCAGTTTTCTTAGCTATGTTATGCACATAGCTGATCAGACTCAACTTTCACTGGAATGGGTTTGTCATGAACACAAAAGATGATACTCTGTCTGCAATCTGAAATTGTTAACTTCCCATAATCCCACAGCTATAGTCAGATCTTCTCGGTATGTGCTCTTTGGTGGCTTCTGAAGACTCAATGAAGAGAAACAACTTTAGTGGCAAGAACTGTGTCCAGGGTCAGAGGCAGAATCTACCAAGCTGAGAAGCACAAGGCCATCATTTCTCAATGTTAGGAATCAGTTAAAGGGTCTCCCTTCAAATCATTCCTGTTAGCCTCTTTCTCATGTTAGCTAGGTGCTTTTGATGAGAGAGGAAACTTGTCAGAAGTTGCTTCCCATCATATTGACAGTACTTCTCTTGATTATTTCTAGACATTTCCTCTTTGGAATCGTCACAGAAGAAAAAGAAAAAGTCCAGCCCGCAATCTAGTGATACAGCGATGGACCTGTTGAAAGCTATCACTTCCCCACTGGCAGCAGGCTCCAAGCCCTCCAAAAAGACTGGGGAGAAATCTTCTGGCTCTTCAAGCCATTCGGAGAGTAAAAAGGAGCACCACAGGAAGAAAGTCAGTGGAAGCAGCGGGGAACTACCCCTGGAGGATGGTGGCTCCCACAAATCCAAAAAAATGAAACCTCTCTATGTGAACACAGAGACACTGACCCTTCGGGAGCCTGATGGTTTAAAAATGAAACTTATTCTCTCACCAAAGGAGAAGGGAAGTAGCTCTGTTGATGAGGAGTCTTTTCAGTATCCCTCCCAACAAGCGACTGTGAAAAAATCCTCAAAGAAATCAGCTCGGGATGAGCAGGGTGCTTTACTCCTAGGACATGAGTTACAGAGCTTTCTGAAAACAGCCCGGAAAAAGCACAAGTCATCCTCAGAACCACATTCATCTCCTGGCCCTGAAGGCTGTGGGTCTGATGCCTCCCAGTTCCCAGAGTCCCACAGTGCTAACCTTGATCTTTCAGGGCTTGAACCTATTCTAGTAGAATCAGACTCATCCTCTGGTGGGGAACTAGAGGCTGGGGAGTTAGTGATAGATGATTCTTACCGGGAAATCAAGAAGAAAAAGAAGTCAAAGAAGAGCAAAAAGAAGAAGGACAAGGAGAAGCATAAAGAGAAGCGACACTCCAAGTCCAAGAGAAGTTCAGGACTTTCTGCTGTGCCAGTGGGAGAGGTCACAGTGACATCTGGCCCTCCTCCCAGCATCCCCTATGCTGCAGCAGTGGCTCCTCCCCCACCACTTCCTGGCCTCCACACAGATGGGCATAGTGAGAAAAAAAAGAAAAAAGAAGAGAAGGACAAAGAGAGAGAGAGAGGAGAAAAGGTAAAGCATCTTTTAACTGTGGTGGGAGTAAGAGATGAAGCAGGTTCTTCCTGGAGTCAGTGGACTCAGAAGTTAAGCAGTTGAGGTAAAGCATTGGCAATTTAGCACAGTTGGGGAATATGTTGGAATGATATAAAGTGTAAAATATTACCAGTGGCCCAGTCTGTCTGATACAAATATAGGAGCAATCTTCCCCCCAGCCCAAGAGGGAGTCTCACTCTGTTGTCCGTGATAGAGTGCAATGGCACGATCTTGGCTCACTACAATCTCCACTGCCCAGGTCAAGCCATTCTCGCTGCCTCAGCCTCTCAAGTAGCTGCGATTACAGGCACCCGCCGCCACGCCCGGCTAATTTTTTGTATTTTTAGTAGAGATTGGGTTTCACCATGTTGGCCAGGCTAGTATTGAACTCCTGACCTCAGGTGATCCACCCACCTTGGCCTCCCAAAGTGCTGGGATTACAGGCCTGAACCACCATACCTAGCCATAGCAATCTTATTCATGGGTTTTCTTTCTTTTTTTTTTTTAAACTGTAAAATAGAGACGAAGTCTTGCTCTGTCACCCAGGTTGGAGTGTAGTGGCGTGATCTCAGCTCACTGCAACCTCTGCCTCCTGGGTTCAAGCAGTTCTCCTGCCTCAGCCTCCCAAGTAGGTAAGATTACAGGTGCCCGCCACCACGCTTGACTAAATTTTTTTTTTTTTTTTTGTATTTTTAGTAGAGATGAGGTTTCACCGTGTTGGCCAGGTCTCAAACTCCTGACCTCAAGTGAACCGCCTGCCTCAACCTCCAAAAGTGCTAGGATTACAGGCGTGAGCCACTGTGCCCGGCCTAGGGTTTCTTAATAGAATTTTTCTCCCATTGTGCCAGGAATAGGTTTAGGTATACTGTGGCTTATTCTAGCTGGTTCTTGAAATTCATAGGAGGAGCTAAACCCAATTTATTTCACTAACCATTACTGTCTGCTTAGGGCAGTTGGGAGATGTAAAACGGTATTCTTTGAGTTCCTTTTGAAAAATAGATTGTAAAAATTGGTAGAACAGTGAGCAATCAAGTTAACAGAATAGGTAATGACTTTCCACCAGCTGGTCTTGGCTACTTCCTGGCATTCTTTTTAGTGTCAAATGTATGTTCTTTTACCATCTGAGTGCTTACTGTATGCCAAGCTCAGTGTTGTAGATAGTGCCAGGAAGTAAAAACACAAGCAGGACATAGTTGTTTACCGTAGGGAGCTCACTGTTGATTAGGGAGATAGGAATGATACATCAGAGGCACCTTGGTTTGATTTCTTTCCTCACAACTCAACAATTTCTGGCAGTGAACTTTAGGGTCTCATAACTTTGTCATTAAGCTTTCTTTTTTTGTTTATAGTTCTGCAAAATGCGCCACCATGCCCGGCTAATTTTATATTTCTAGTAGAGATGGGGTTTCTCCATGTTGGTCAGGCTGGTCTCAAACTCCCAATCTCAGGTGATCCACCTGCCTCAGCCTCCCAAAGTGCTGGGATTACATGTGTGAACCACCACACCCAGCCATATGTTGCTGTCTTACTGCATATTGGCATTATCTTTGTACATATTCTGTTTCCCTTATTAAAGACTCGAAGGGAAGACTGCTTCTTAGAATTCAAAGAAGGAGCTGGGCATGGTGGCTCACATCTGTAATCCCAGCAGTTTGGAAAGCCGAGGCAGGCAGATCACTTAACTGGCCAACATGGTGAAACCCCATCTCTACTAAAAATACAAAAATTAGCTGGGTGTGCTGGCGTGCACCTGTAATTTCAGCTGCTCCGGAGGCTGAGGCAGGAGAATTGCTTGAACCTGGGAGGCAGAGGCTGCAGTGAGCTGAGATTGTACCACTGCACTCCAACCTGGGCAACAGAGCGAGACTCCATCTCAAAACAAACAAACAAAATAGAATTCATAAAAGGGACTACATCCAATGTCTTTAACTTAGCAGCACTGTCTGCTTGGGGCAGAACATAAGCTCCTGTACCACCTTATTTAGTATCTTCAACTCCTTAATGTCCTTAAGTAAGCACTTTGTAAGTATATGTCAAACGAATGGATATATGGATGAAAACATAGTACTGAAAAGGTAGGTTGGGAGCAAATTGTAGAGAATGCTAAGTGCCAAAATAAAGGGCTTGGCACTGAGCAGTTTGGAGTTTATAAGCAAGGTTTAGCTATGATCTAAATGATATGAATAAAATGAGAGTTGTACAAGGTGGATTAGACTAGAGAAAGACTAGTAACCAAGGGAGTTGTTAAACTCCAGAAGTTTAGTAATAAAAGCCTAAGAGACAGGAGGATCATTTGAGGCCAGGAGTTCAAGGCTAGCCTGGGCAACCTAGCAAGACCCAGGTGTGGTGGCGCATGACTGGAATCCCAGCTACTCCTAAGGCTGAAGTGGGAAGATCACTTGAACCCAGGAGTTCAAGGCTGCTGTGAGTTGTGACTGTGCCACTGCGCTCTAACCTGGTTGACAGAGCAAGACCCTGTCTCTTTAAAAAAGAAAAAGAAAAAAAAAAAGATTGAAAGAAATAAAATTGAAGAGATTGATTCAGGAGAGGCTCTGAAGGAAAAATTGACAATATCTACCTAGAGCAGGGGTCCCCAGTTCCCAGACCACGGATACGTAGCCCTCCATGGCCTGTTGGGAACCAGGCCACACAGGTGAGCCATGGACAAACAATTGAAGTTTCATCTATATTTACAGCCATTCCCTGTCACTCACATTGCCACCTGAGCTCCACCTCTGTCAGATCAGTGGTGGCATTAGATTCTCATAGGAGCGCAAACCCTGTCATGCTCTATCTACCCTGTCGCAAATCCCAGCAGGCTCCTTACGAGAATCTAATGCCTGATGATCCGTCACTATCTCCCATCACTCCCAGATGGGACCATCTAGTTGGAGGAAAACAAGCTTAGGGCTCCCACTGATTCTACATTATGGTGAGTTGTATAATTATATGTTACAACGTAATAATAATAGAAATAAAGTGCATAATAAATGAATGCACTTGAATCATCCCGAACCCCACCCTGCCCCGGCCCAAGGTCAGTGGAAAAATTGTTTTCCATGAAACCAGTCCCTAGTACCAAAAATGTGAGGGACTGCTGACCTAATGGGCTTGTGTCTGAGAAGCCAGAAATGTAAACCTGTCTAAGAAATATCTCTTCAGGTTTGAACCTAGATATGCTGGAAAAATAATAAGCTCTTCAAAGTTAATGACTTACTTATCTATAATTTGCCCATGTGGCTAGCAGTTGCTACTGAAAAATGAATTTTAATTTATAGCAAAAACCTTATTAAGAGTTAATATTTGATTGTGGCTGTCCAAAAAATCTGAAGTAGTCATAATCTGAATTTAATAATTTATTTGTCCAACAAATATTTATAGTTTATATACTGTAGTTTTTAAACCTGACTTGTGCATAAAAAATTCCTATAAAGCTTTTTAAAAATATCTTTTCTTGGGTTTTGCTTCAGTGTAAAAAAGAACTGCATAAAAATCAGGGACAGGCTGGGCACTGTGGCTTATGCCTGTAATCCCAACACGTTGGGAGGCCGAGGCAGGCAGATAACAAGATCAGGAGTTCAAGACCAGCCTGGCCAATATGGTGAAAACCTGTCTGTACTAAAAATAAAAAAATTAGTGGGGGTATGGTGGCAGGCGCCTGTCGTCCCAGCTACTCAGGAGGCTAAGGCAGGAGAATTGCTTGAAGTCAGGAGGCGGAGGTTGCAGTGAGCCGAGATCACATCACTGCACTCCAGCCTGGGCAAAAAAAAAAAAAGTCAGGGGCAGGCAGGCACAATGGCATGCACCTGGAATCTGAGCTACTTGGGAGGCTGAGATGGGAAGATCACCTGAGCCCAAGAATTTGAGATCAACCTAGGTGATATAGCAAGGCTCTGTCTGTTAATTTTTTTTTTTAGCCAGGCACGGTGGCAAGCACCTGAGTTCCAGCTACTTAGGAGGCTGAGGCAGGATTGCTTGAACCCAGTAGTTTACAACCAGCTGGGCAATATGGCAAGATCCCGTCTCAAAAAAATTTTCTTAAATAAAAGGTCAGGCACAAAGTCCACTCAGAGATAGAAAAGAATGCTTTAGGAATAGTGTTTCTTTAGCCTACTGGAGAGCCAACTGGTCGAAATGCCAGAGGCCTCTGTGGGCCTCTTCTATCTTAGATTCTAGGACCAGGACTCTAATAAAAGAAGGTGAGAAGAATAGCTGGTTTGGGAGAAGGAGATATGTTAGATTTAGATCAGGAGATTCAGCATAGCTAAGTGGTTGAGAGCGTGGGCTGTGGAGCCCACTTGAGTCCATTTCCTGGCTCTGTTTGACCACTTACAAAAGCAGTGTGGTGCTGGATAAGTTACAGAACTTCTCCATCTCTAAGTTGGGGATAATAACAGACTTACCTCCTAGGATTGTGAGGATTAAATGAGGCAATACATGCAAAAGTGTTTAGGACCTCAGTGTGCCAAGGTGCTCCGGGATGTCACATCAGAAATACCAGGACAACACTTGATATTTTAAATGCATTTTGAGACAAACAGCAGTACTTGACATGTCTCAGATACCTTATGAACTACTAGTTCAAAATTATTCCCAGTTTCAACAATATATGTTACATTCTTTTCAGTAGTGCCGTATCTTTTCAAAGCCAAGTGTGTGTGCTAGAAGTAAAAAGCAACTACCGCATTGAAAACCCACATAAGTACCACGAACCAAGAACATTGGAGAACTTTGTCCTTGCACGATGCTCAGCACATTAGTGAGCATTCAATAAATATTATAATCATCATCTCAGTGGCAATAGAAGTTCAAGACCTAGGATTTAGTAGAATAGTTGGAACTTTGGTTAGAAATCGGGTGTTCATGTGCAGTAAATGAAATAGGTGAATGGGTAAGAGGAAATTGAGCTCCGAGCAGAATTTTGTAGAACACTTATGCAGAGGGACTTAGAGAAGGAAGAGGGGGCAGCTATGTTGGAGGAGAAACACAGAAGGGTGGAGAAAGTTTCAAGAGTAGACTGATCTCATGCTAGAGAGGTCAAGGAGTTCAAGTGCAGTGCGTAGGAATGGAGCTGGATCAGGGGTTGAGGGAAGGACTGAGCGGTGTGGAAGTGAACGAAGCGGTAGGCTCTTACTGGAGAATTTTTTCTAGGTTTTTTTTTTTTTTTTTTTTTGTACTTTAGGTTCTGGGGTACATGTGCAGATTATGCAGGATTGTTGCATAGGTACATACATGGCAAGTTGGTTTGCTGCCTCCATCCCGCCGTCACCTATATCTGGCATTTCTCCCATGTTATCTCTCCCCAACCTCCCCACCCCCCACAGGCCCACCCCAGGTACCCACAACAGACCCCAGTGTGTGATGCTCCTCTCCGTGTCCATGTATTCTCATTGTTCAACACCCGCCTATGAGTGAGAACATGCAGTGTTTGATTTTCTGATCTTGTGTCAGTTTGCTGAGAATGAGGTTTCCGGATTCATCCATGTCCCTACAAAGGACACGAACTCATCGTTTTTTATGGCTGCATAGTATTCCATGGTGTATATGTGCCACATGCAAGAATTTTGACTGACACAAAGAAGGGAAATTGGACTACCTCCTGGGTGAAAAGTAGCCTTTCAGTTGTTTCAGAGGTGGTTTTTGTTTGGTTGGTTTTGCTGGTTTTGAGTTCTGCTTTTTAAGGAAGAGTAGAGAAATCATATGGTAATATCTTGATGATTTCCCAGTACAGATCATCTCAGTGGAGTAGAAGCTTTTTGTTTATATAGGAGGAGCAGGATACAGTTACATTTTAAACTTACCTTACTTTTGGTTTTACCAAATAAAAGCCCGTTCTTTGTCACTTAAAATAGTATCAGCCGGGCACACTGGCTCACACCTATAATCCTAGCACTTTGGGAGGCCGAAGCAGGTGGATCACAAGGTCAGGAGTTCAAGAACAGCCTGACCAGCATGGTGAAACCCCATCTCTACTAAAAATACAAAAATTAGCTGGGCGTAGTGGTGTGCCCCTGTAATCCCAGCTATTCAGGAGGCTGAGGCAGGAGAACTGCTTGAACCCGCGCAGCGGAAGTGCCGCTGCACTCCAGCTGGGTGACAGAGCAAGACTCCATCTCAAATAAGTGCATAATATCTTGTAATGTTGCCATTTCAGAGACATGCCTTTGGTTATCTGTATGTTTCCAAAATATGCATTTTCTCTAAACCTAAGGCTGGGCCAAGTGCATGGCACACCCAGACGTTGTTGATCTACTGATAAACAAAAGTCTGAGATACAACTAGACTTGTGATACTATTACATTAAGTTCTCTCTCTGGCAAACCTGAGGCTAAGTAACAGCAACAATAAATGGTGGAAATTAGTCACTACCATCTATTGAGTGGCCGCTATGTGCCAGGTTCTCCTAGGCATTTTCCGTATGTTACCGCTCTTGATTAATAAATACCACTAGCCCCACTGACAGAGGAAGAAGCTATAATCTTTCCACTGTGCTACATGCCTTTCTAAAACTTTAAGACATGGTTACTCGGTGTCATGATATATCTTTGACTCAAATTCAGCAGACTTGGATTCTTCCTTTCGTCTGCTACTTACTAGGTCTGTTCTCCTGAGATTGCTTTCTCGCTTCTGCTCATTTGCAAATTGGGGTTAGATTAAATTAGGTGGTACATGTAACACGTTAGCACAGGGCATGGCTTAGTAAATGTCAGCTGTTACAGTTACTTTCACTTACATCTTAAGTTCTTCAAAAGCACACAATATGCTTGAAAACATCTTAAAATTTTGTTTGCAGCCATTCATTTCACATATTAGACTAAGCAAGGAGACTATGTTTTATGCATATAATGCCCTGCCTTAATATAACCTCCCACCCTTAGGAACCAAACTCTGCAGTTACCTCACACATTTGGAAAATAGTTAAGAACCAGAAAGAAAACAGGGCCTCTAAGGAGCAAAAGCAGATGTTATAAAAGTCCTAGCTTTGGAGCCTGCACTTGTAATAACCATTTTACCACCTGATGCTCTTCTGAACTAACCTGACTGATTTCCCCAAATCTGATCTGGCTAAAAGGAAAGCTAGCAGATAAGTAAGGTTTCCACACCCAAGTTTTTATTTTAACCACTTTGAATGAAAATCTTTCTAAATGTACTCTATACTTCTATAACATCCACCTCCCCCAGTAGGATCTCAGCCCCATTTGGACAAGGATCTTGGCCTGTCTCATTTGCCATTGAGTCCTCAAAACCTTCAATATTTCTTGCCTGAATGAATGAGTGAGTGAATATTCTCAGGAATGAGCCTACCCAGGAAAATGTCATTAAGCCCCTTCCAAACCACCACCTGGGGTCTGGGGCTTTTACACTTTATTTATTTTTAATGTTACTATTTTTGAGATGGGGTCTCACTCTGTCACCCAGGCTGGAGTGCAGAGGTGCAATCCTAGCTCACTACAGCCTTGAACTTCTGGGCTCAATCAGTTATCCCACCTCGGCCTCCTGAGTAGCTGGGACTACAAGCACACACGACCACACCCAGCTAATCTTTTAAATTTTTTGTAGAGTTGGAGTCTCACTATGGCAATAGCAAGACTGCATCTCTACACAAAATTTAAAAAGTAGCCAGGCATGGTGGCATGTACTCGTAGTCTTAAGTACTCAGGAAGCCAGGGAATCATGGAATTCAAGACTGCAGTGAGCTGTGATTGCACTGCACTCTAGCCTAGATGACAGAGTGAGATGTTGTCTTAAAAAAAGAAAGAGAGAGAGAGAGATTTTTGAATAACAGTTCTTTATCAGCTTTTGGATAATAGTCCTTTTTCAGCTATGCCCCTTGCAAATATTTCTCAGTCTATGGATTATGTTTTCATTTTTTTAAGTGTCTTTCACAGAACAAAAGTTTTTAATTTTAACGAAGCCCAGTTTATCATTTCCTTATTTCATGGATTATGTCTTTGATTTCTGTTTCTAAAAAGCATTTGCCAAACTTAAGATCATCTCCTGTGTTACCGTCCAAGAGTTTTGTAGTTTGCATCTAGGTCTGAGGCTTATTTTGAGTTAATTCGTGAAGGGAGTAAGGTCTGTGTTGATTCCTTTTCTCTTTTTTTTAGTATGTGTGTCGGGGTCACTTTCAGGGGGTCTGTCCTGCAGACCCTGACTCAGTGACAGATGAATAAAGTGTACTGACACACCGATATTATGCTTTGCCGGTTCTACTGAGTGTGTCCAGGCAGCTTACAGGCACCATGGAGAGTGCTGTAAACAGTTGAGAGCACCAGCCCTCATCAGCCAGTGACACTAGTATTTATTCAGTAAAATTTAATTGACAGAGGCTTCAGTCAACACCACTAGAGGTTGAAGATTAAAGGACAGGTTCCAGTGCCTAAATCAAACACCGTAAGTGGATAATATCCCTGCTCAACCTCCCCGAGAGAGCCATCCGGCTCAAAGGTTAGTCTTAAGACCACATGAATAAACCAAGTTATTCAGATAAACTCCCATGCATACCCTAGCTATTTGCTCTTCTTGTTAACTAAGTGTAAAGGTGATTTAGGCTGCCTTCAGCTGAAACTTTTACTGAAACTATGCAAACTTCTTGGCCTTCCAAGAAAGTTTGTGACTATATTCTGTAACTTTCTCTAATATTTTTGCCACCACCCTGAGTGAATCTGCACACATGTGGGTATCCAGTTGTCCCAGTATCATTTGTTGAAAATACTACTTCATTGTATTGTCCTTGCTCCTTTGTCAAAGATTAGTTGACTGTATTTAGTTAGATTTATTTCTAGGCCCTCTATTCTGTTCCATTGATGTATCTGTGTATTCTTTCACTGATGCCACACTGTCTTGTTTATTGTAGCTTCATAGTAATATTGAGATACGGCAGTGTCAGTGCTCCAACTTTGTTCTTCTTCAATACTGTGTTGTCCATTCTGGGTCTGTTGCCTCTTCATACAAACTTTAGAATCAGTTGATGTCTTCAGAATAACTTGTTGGGCTTATCTCTTTTATGTACTCACCTGCTACAATCAGGCTCAGTCAGAATAATCTCCCTTTTGACTAACTCAGAGTCAACTCACTAGAGACCTTAATAAGTACATCTACAAAATCCCCTTTGCCAGATAACATAATATGACCATGTCTTGCCCACACTTATGGGTGCAGGGTCCAGCCATACAGGGTCCTGTGAGCCCCTCTTTACAGGTGTGGAGACAAGAAACTGTGGAAATAAAAGACATAAGACACCAAGAAAGAGAAAACAGAGTTTGGGCCCAGGTGTCCACTGCCAACCAAAGCACGGGAGTCCAACAGTGGCTCCAAGTGCCTGGACACTCTGACTTTTATTGAGTACAAAGCAGGGGGCAGGGTAGGTAGGGTGAGGTAATGGTGGTCAGTGATAGGGTCAGGTGAATCATGTGTCTTGGAGATAGGGACCCAGGTCTTTCAAGTAGCTGAGGTGAGGAGTAAACCCTAATGCATCAGCACTTTTCTCATACGTGTCAAGAAAGAACAAAGACGTTAAGATTTATGTTACTATTACTGATTCTGTCTTCTAAGAAAAAGAGGGACCAGGTGCAGAAGCGGAACATGAAAGTAGACATGGAATGTGACCGCTGAAGCACAGCCTCACATAGAGACAGTTAAGCCCCCAGATGTCTGTGGGTCTACCTGACAGCCGTCAGGCCTACTGCAAGAGCTTGGAGAAGCGGAGTTTTCTCCTAACTCCCCCGAGGAAGGAGATGTTTCGGACATTTTGAACGTCTCCTTCCCTAGCTGGCTAAACAGCAGGCGCTTTCTCAGCGCTGGCGCTGCCGCACAGCCAAGGCGCCCTCCAGCAGCCCTTATGCGGGCGTGACAGAGGGCTTAGAGCATCTTACCTTAGGATCACTTTGTTCACAATGTCACCTCAGTTCCATGCTTCAAAACCCAATAATCATTAGTAAAATTAAAAGGTTATATTGAGTATATATATTTTTGTGATTACATATGAATAATCATGTGATTATTTATGATTATATATAGGAATAACCATGTAACTATATCTCTTAATTCTTTTCTAGTTCTATATTCACATGGGAACAGGCTGAGGCTTCAGACCCTTGCCTCAGCACTTGTGGGGTCTCCCCCCTACATATGGGAATGCAAACCCTGGAGCAGGGGCCTTGAGTGCCATCTTGTAATTCTGCCTGCCACAAAAATAACATCAAGTACCTACTGGAGTGCCACACACTAATGGATTCATTCCCACTTTTGAGTTAAATGTGTGATCCAAGTTTTACTTGTAGAGAAATGGAATGTCAGGAAAATGAAGCAATTTGTGTAACTAGTAAATAGTATGGTCGGGATTCTAACACAGATTTACTGGTCACTGGTCTTCAGAGTCATTTTGCCACACTATCTCTAATAAATCCTGTCACATCTTCCTCCTTCCCAGTTTATTTGCTTTTCTCCCAGCTCCACTGTCTTGATCGTAAGCCATCATCATCATTCCTTCCCTGAACTCCTGCAGCAGCCTCCTGACTGGTCTTCCTTCCTTTGCTTTTGTTCTTCTTTGGTTTGTTCTCCAAAGTCCTTAAGTGTAACCCTGAGTGTTTAACTTCCTGTTTAAAATACTTGAATGGCTTCTTCCAGACAGAATCCATACGCTTTCATATGGGTTACGCGGCCTTAGTTTATGGGCTTTGCCTCTTCTCTAACATCATCTCTTACCTTTCTCTTCTTTGATGAATGTGCCCCCATGTTGTTTCCTCTGCCTAGAACACTCTTAACCACCCTTAATCTGCCTATTTCTACCCAACTCTCAGGTTTAGATTAAATGTCACTTTCCAGAAGGCTTTCTTTGACTCCCTAATTTGGTAAGATACTCCTTCTACATGTTCCCATAGCACCCAGTGCTTTCCCTGTAACAGCACTGTATTTTATTAGAATGACATATCTAACTGCCTCATTTGTTAGATCTTGCATCTGATCCTTATCTGTATTCCCAGTGTCTGGCACATATGGATACTCAGTAAATATGTATTAATAAATGAATAGTAGAATACTTTAATGTGTTACTTTTTTTCTATTACCTTTGAAATCTTAGTCTCTGCTTTTCCTTCGTTGCCATTGAAATACTTCTAATATCACATATCAGAAAAGCTGTCCACTTCCCATACGTTTTATTCAGGATCAAATAATTAGCATATGGTGAAGCTGAGACAAGATTGTGGGTCTTTAAACTTTAAATTTCATGTGTTTTCCACTATTTTATGCAGTTTAACTGCCTTAGAATTAGATTTGGGCTTCAAAAGCTTACCCTCCTAACTACTTACTATACCACCACCCAGCACAGTTACTGAATAAATGCTAATCTACTTTCTACATAATTGAATAAAGTCCTTTATAAGAGTTATGAAGGAAACCCTTTTCTTCAGTATGTGAATTTGGATCTATAGTATATTGGCCAAGAATTGTGGTTAGTGTGACAGCTATGGATAGCCTTATAGAATAGGAACTTAACCTTTTACAGTATTATATTGTGTTTGAGAAAACATTGTTAAACGCCTTCCTTGCAAGTTTTATAATATGGCCAAATACAAGCTATGAAATCTCTTAAGCAAATGTACTTTCTTATGTTCTCAGTATTTAGTAGTGAGATTGATTCTACAGTTGGGAAAGATTTGGCAGTGTATAGATTTCCACAGATTATTCTTTCATCATGTATTCTAGTAAATGTCAGGCATATAGATAAGCCATTATTAAAAGATTAGTATGAAATTTAACAAACATGCCACAAATTTTATCTTTAAATAAGTGCTATCTCATTCAAAGCAGTTACCTTGGAAGGTGTTCTAGGAGTGTTTCTTTTCATCAAATGATTTCAAAATTGCTTTTGGAATTAAAGTCAGAGTCATCACATAAGCTTTTTATTGCCATCAGTTCAGCCAGTCTTTGTCCTTTGAGGGTCCTTATTTTATGAAAACAACATGAAGAACTAAGGTAGCTAAGCAGAGTGCACGATCAAGCTTGGTTTAAAGCAAGATACAACATTATGATTATGAGGCAGGACTGTGTGACTGGTTTGTTTTCCGTCACAAAACCTGACTCTGAAAGCAAAAACAAAAGCTCCCAAGGGCTTTTAAAGCATGAAACATTTATGTCGTTTTAATAACTGTAGGGCCAGAAAGGACTACGAGTAGATAAAAGACTGAGAATCATATTTTGATGCTTTCAGATGAGTTTTTGAGGAAAGCCATACTGAAAATATTTGTTTCTTAGATTAAGATTATTGAGTGATAACCCTTTCTTTATTTTAAATAGTAACTTTTTCTGTAAGGGAGCAACATATATTCTTTCTTGGTCCCATAATGCTTGGCCCTGAAAGTCAGGGCTACCTGAGTTGTAATTATAACTGCCAGGGTCTGGTATTACCAACTTAGTGGCGATACCCTCAGCAAGCTACAATTTCTCTAAATTTTTTTCCCATCCTTACAATGAGAAATTTGGACAAATGAATCTAATTGCATGCCCCTTTATAGATAGGAAAAACTTAACTTTTTCCACTAAGCCCACGTATAATTATAAAATGGAGTGCATAGAAATATAATCTTCTGTTTTATATGTCTCTTGTTGAACTGACTTTAAAAATAATTTGATTTTGTTTCTCAAAAATCATATATTCCTTTTGGCATTGCCAGAACGTAGTGAAGAACAAACATGGCCTCAGAGCAGTTTGTTGAAGTGAAGGAGTTGCATCTGACAATGACTGCCAAAGAATTGTCTTCATTTATTTGTTAACTTCTCACCTTGAACCCAAAGAATGTAAATAATCCAGTCATGAAAAGCTACAAGTGACAGTAAAAGCAGGATAAGGGAAATTACAAGATTAGAAATCAAAACCAGAGAAACAAAAAGAACACAGATTTGGCTCCTGGGTCTCTGGCTCCAAAGTTTAAAAGGAAATTATGTCGTTCTGATTTTCAAAGATGAGAAAAATAGATACCCCGGGAGTGGTAAAGATTTCCTTAGCAGTTAATGCTGAAGGAAATATGTAACATGGTATTGTATATATGGAGAAGGAAAGTCTTTGCAAATAATATAGCATGTGGCTTTTACCTACTAAAATTAAAACTGATGTTCATCCCTGAGTGGTAAGTAACATGGATTAAAAATTTATTATCCTGCCCAGGTGCAGTGGCTCACACCTATAATCCCAGTACTTTGGGAGGCCGAGGTGGGTGAATCACCTGAGGTCGAGTTCGAGACCAGCCTGGCCAACATGGTGAAACCCCATCTCTACTAAAAATACAAAAATTAGCCAGGCATGATGGCAGGCACCTGTAATCCCAGCTACTCAAGAGGCTGAGGCAGGAGAATCGCTTGAACCCAGGAGGCGGAGGTTAAAGTGAGCTGAGACTGCACCACTGCACTCCAGCCTAGGCAACAGAGTGAGATTCCATCTCAAAAAAAAAAAGTATTATCCTGTTTAGGAAAGCTGGTTAGTAGTGTGGAACTCTTCCCTTGATTAAAAAATTTAGGTATCTTTCTATTTTATTACTATGGATTCAGCATTACTAAACTTGGGTTCTAATCAAGTCTTACTCTATTGTATCTTCTATGTGGTACTAGCCAAAAAAGAAGAACATGTCGGCCTACCAGGTGTTCTGTAAAGAGTATCGCGTGACCATTGTGGCTGACCATCCAGGTATAGGTAAGAGCATTTCTGATCTTCAGCGCTTTTGCTTTCCATTTATATCTTGAAGCAGTGCAATTAATTTCTTCTTCCTGTAGCATTAGAGCATAAATCTTGTTTCTTTCCTCAATTCTGCAAATCACTTTAGATTTTGCCTTAGTTTACCTCATCTGTAAGAGAAATTAACTTTCTATACATATCTTGTAATTTGATAAGGTGGCAAACTATGTAAAAATAAATGTTGTAAAGCACACACATAAATGCACCTAAATATACAGTTGTTTATTTCCGAGATTCTACAATTGGCCTTTTCCTTAAACTGCCCTGGGATGTAAAATTATAATGAGATATCTTTTATTATATTGTTGTAAAGATGCTCTTCAACTTACTATAGTGTTACATCCTGCTAAACCCATTGAAAGTTGAAAATATTGTAAGTCAAAATTGCATTTAAGGCCGGGCCTGTAATCCCAGCACTTTGGGAGGCCGAGGTGGGTGGATCACGAGATCAGGAGTTCGAGACCATCCTAGCCAACATGGTGAAACCCCATCTCTATTAAAAATACAAAAATTAGCCAGGCATGGTGGCTCACACCTGTAATCCCAGCACTTTGGGAGGCCACAGCGGGCAGATCACAAGGTCAGGAGTTCGAGACCAGCCTGACCAACATGGAGAAACCCCACCTCTACTAAAAATACAAAATTAGCCAGGCGTGGTGGCACATGCCTGTAATCCCAGCTCAGGAGGCTGTGGCAAGAGAATCGCTTGTATCTAGGAGGCGGAGGTTGCAGTGAGCCGAGATCACACCACTGCACTCCAGCCTGGGAAATAGAACAAGACTCCATCTCAAAAAAAAAGAAAAAAGTTAAAAAATAGGCCAAGTAATCCTATGCCTGTAATCCTAGCACTTTGGGAGGCTGGGGTGGCAGATTACGAGGTCAGGAGTTCGAGACTAGCCTGACCAACATGGTGAAACCCCATCTCTAATAAAAATACCAAAATAGCCAGGCATGGTGGCACACACCTATAATCCCACCTACTCAGGAGGCTGAGGCAAGAGAATCACTTGACCTGAAAGGCAGAGCTGAGATCACACCACTGCACCCCAGCCTGGGCAACAGAGCAAGACTCCATCTCAAAAAAATTTTTTTTAAATAAAAATAAATATACAAAAATTAGCTGGCCGTGGTGGTGCACACCTGTAGGCCCAGCTACTCAGGAGGCCGAGGCAAGAGAATCGCTTGAACCCAGAAGACAGAGGTCGCAGTGAGCCAAGATGGCACCAGTGCACTCCAGCCTTACAGAGCAAGAGTCCATTTCAAAAAAAAAAAAAGCATTGAATACACCTAGCCTACAGAATATCATAGCTTAGCCGAGCCCACCTTAAGTGTGCTCAAGACACTTATATTAGCCTACACTTGGGCAAAGTCATTTAACACAAAGCCTGTTTTATAATAGTGTTGAATATCTTGTGTAATGTATTGAATACTGTACTGAAAGTGAAAAATAGAATGGTTGTGTGGGTACTAGAAGTACAGTTTTTACTGAGTGCATATTGCTTTCGCATCCTCATAAAGTTGAAAAATCAAAAGTCAAACCATCGTAAGTCAGGGACCGTCCGTATTTGTCTCTATTAGAAGTTAGGTGAGAAAAACACCATACCAGAGACCTTGGACAAGTGTCACTTAATCTCTACAGATTTCATTTGCCTAATGTGTCAAATCGCCGCCCTACCCACTCTAAAAGGTTGCAGTGAGGCACACATGAATATGCTTTATAAAGCATGAAACTGTTATACAGTAGAAGGGTAAGATTACACATCTAGAGGATTGCTTCTGAGCTACTACAGGGAAATCCTTCTTTGGTTCTAATCGCTCAGAAATTTGGTAAAAACCTAACATCTTTTTATCAAATTCTATACATTCTTTTAAACTTAAGTTGATAGGCCTGGTATTGTGGGATCAAATTAAAGATACTAGAGGCGGAGTGCAGTGGCTCATGCCTGTAACCTCAGCACTTTGGGAGGCCGCAGCAGGAGAACTGCTGGAGCCCAGGAGTTCGAGACCAGCTTGGGCAACATAGTAAGACCTCATCTCTACAAATAATAGTTTTTGAAAATTAGCTGGGTGTGGTAGCCCATGCTCACGGTCCCACCTACTTGGGAGGCAGAGGTGACAGAGTCTTTTGAGCCCAGGTGGTTGAGGCTGCTGTGAGCTGTGATCACACCACTGCCCTCCAGCCTTAGCAACAGAGGCCGACTCGGTCTCAAAAAAAGACACCAGAAAGATGCTTAAGGAATAAATCCCTAGGGTGTAGATGTGTTAGGAGTTGAAACTGTCTTGTGACCATGAGAACATCCCCTTCTCTGTAGAAAAAAAATCAGAAGAAAAGTGATGGGGTTGGAGTTGGTTTTCTGAAAGAATCTTGCGATATTTAAATCTGACATTCAAAACCCTTTTCCAGTTTTCACTTGCATCAATCTTCTGTTTTTTTAATAGCCAACCCTTTACTGTATTGTTTTACTCTTTTATGCCAGATTTTGGGGAACTTAGTAAAAAACTGGCTGAGGTATGGAAGCAATTGCCAGAAAAAGACAAACTGGTAAGTACACTTTACAAACATATTTTTCATTGCTGCTTGCCTTCCAAAATCGGTAATTCTTCCATAGACCAACCAGACAGACAGCACTGAAAATAGTGAAGAAAATTACAAATCAATAGAAAATGGTTTAGCAGAGGACATTAACACTGTGAGTGTCAATTCACTGTACATGAGGATTTAGCTATATAGCAAGGCTGTCTTTTCTAACCTGGTCTAATTTTTTCCATCAGTGTTACATTGGAACCAAAAGATTATCTTAGCTGGGGAGTAATTAAAGTGTTAAAAGAAAGTCTAAAATCAGAGCCCTTTACTGTAAACATCTAGTAATCAGCCATAGTCTGAAAACTCAGGAAAGTTATCCACTTAGTAGTCACTGCAAACAATAAAAGCATGAGAGCCAGGCGCAGTGGCTCACGCCTGTGATCCCAACACTTTGGGAGGCCAAGGCGGGCAGATCACAAG
Organism: Cacajao melanocephalus; assembly: GCA_963573385.1. Classification (NCBI taxonomy): domain Eukaryota; kingdom Metazoa; phylum Chordata; class Mammalia; order Primates; family Pitheciidae; genus Cacajao; species Cacajao melanocephalus. Next base: position 44,521 of record CAUYLG010063230.1, read on the forward strand.
GTCAGGAGTTCAAGACCAGCCTGGCCAATATGGTGAAACCCCATCTCTACTAAAAATACAGAAATTAGATGGGCGTGGTGGCATGTCCCTGTTGTCCCAGCTACTCTGGAGGCTTTGGCAGGAGAATTGCTTCAACCTAGGAGGCAGAGGTTGCAGGGAGCCAAGATCACGCTACTATACTCCAGCCTGGGTGACAGAGTGAGACTCTGTCTCAAAAAAAAGAAAGCATGAAAATGTGCTTACTAGGTAACTAGGTCCAAGGTCATCATCCTCATCAATCATTACCAAATAATGTACCCTACTATCAAGAAGCTAGTAAGACACTGATAAAAAGTCATACCTGAATCATTGACACTTTGCAGGTAGATGATATGTGATATGAAGGTCATATAGGAGCAGAATGTCATCAAGATGAACAACCGTTTTTCACCCAGATAGATTATCCTTAGTGTTTGTTTTCCGTGTTACTGTTACCCTGCTATTGTTTTGGTATTGCCAACCAGCAGGTTAGAAGAACCACATAGACATTATATTGAGCCAGTTGTTTAATCTGCAGCTTTACATTTCAACTTACAGTGATCTAAAAATCAGTGCAGAGAATTGACCATTAGCACTGAGGAGTGTTTATAGTCCTCTACTAAAATACTAATGTAATGAGCTCTGTGAAGTCAGTTCAGTGACCCCCATCTTAAAAGTCAGCATTAACTCTCTCTGCCTGCCTCCTGCTATTGCCTTTTTTTCCTCCATTTTGTTCTTTCATGACTGCTTTTCTTTTTACTTTTTTGTCCTTTTAAATCTAATTTAGTGTTCACTGATGTGATTGCAGATTTGGAAGCAAAAAGCTCAGTATCTGCAGCACAAACAGAACAAAGCAGAAGCCACAACTGTGAAAAGGAAAGCATCCAGCTCAGAAGGTTCCATGAAAGTCAAAGGTAGTGACCGCATCCCCTTCCTGCTTTCTTCTGAAGCTTGTGAATTTTGCTTCCTTGCTAAGAAACTGGGAAAACAGCTTGCAATATTAGAAGCAGACCTTGTTCTCAGGTATTATTACTGAATGTTACAGGCCACCAAAAAGAGATGTTCAAATTTAGAAATTGTAAATCAGAAGTCAGCAAACTTTTTCTTTAAAGGTCCAGAGAGTAAATATTATAGGCCTTGTGTGCTATATGCATTCTCTGTCACATATTGTTTTTTATAACCCTCTAAGAATGTGAAACCATCTTAGCTCACAGGCCATGAAAAAAGAGACCATGGACTGAATTTAGCCCACAGGCCACAGTTTTGCTAATGCCTGGTATAGTTCATAAAAAGGGAAAATCAGGAAGAACAGTCTTGTGTTGTTCAAGGCTGTAGGCAAGTTTTACCTGTCTGCCTCATTGCTCTGTTCTCAGCCTCTTCTGTAGGAGTACTGTCACCCCAGAAGAAGTCCCCACCCACCACCATGCTGTTACCAGCCTCACCAGCCAAAGCCCCTGAGACAGAGCCCATTGATGTTGCTGCTCATCTTCAGCTGTTGGGAGAGTCCCTAAGCCTCATTGGACACCGTCTGCAGGAAACTGAGGTGAATACAACTATCAGCAGCATGACTACAGTTTCCCATATAATTTGGATTCATTCACTCAGTTTACATACATTTATTGATCATCTACTTTATGCTAAATTATGCCAGATACTCAGGATGCAGTGACAAAGAAGAGATAATGGTAACAGAAACATCTAGAGATTTGCAATCTACCTATTAGCTCTTAAAAGTTTCACTAATGATACCCTGTTGAAACAATGGCACAAAAAGAAGTTGGAATACCCTGTAACTTACTTTTATTTTTTTTAAATGCAATGGAGGCTGGGCGCAGTGGCTCACACCTATAATTCTAGCACTTTGGGAGGCCTAGCTAGGAGAATCACTTGAGGCCAGGAGTTCGAGACCAGCCTGGTCAACATAGTGAGACTCCATCTCAAAAATATATGTATGCTAAAAAAATTTAAATAAAAATGTGGGTTGGGTGTGGTGGCTCATGCCTGTAATCCCAGCACTTTGGGAGGCTGACATGGGCGGATCACATAGTCAAGAGATCGAGATCATCCTGGCCTACATTGTGAAACCCCGTCTCTACTAAAAATATAAAAATTAGCTGGGCGTGGTGGTACACACCTGTAGTCCCAGCTACTCAGGAGGCTGAGGCAGGAGAATCACTTGAACCCAGGAGGCTGAGGTTGCAGTAAGCTGAGATCGCGCCACTGCACTCCAGCCTGGGTGACAGAGCAAGACTCTGTCTCAAAAAAAAAAAAAAAAGATAAAAATGCAGTGGAGGCTGGGCACAGTGGCCCATGTCTGTAATCTGAACAATTTGGGAGACCAAGGCAGAAGGATTGCTTGAGGGCAGGAGTTGGAGAGCAGCCTGGGCAATGCAGCAAGACCCCATTTCTACAAAAAAAAAATTAAAAAATTAGCCAGGCATGGTGCTACACACCTGTAGTCCCACCTGCATGGGAGACTGAGGCAGAAGGATTGCTTGAGCCCAGGAGCTCAAAGCCTGTAGTAAGCTGTGATTGTTACTAACAGTGCACTCCAGCCTGGGTGACAGAGCAAGACCCTATCTCAAAAAAAAAAAAATAAGAAGAAAAAGGATGAGTACAAATTCCAAGGCAGTTTTGATAACTTCTGCTACTAAGAGACTTCTAATTTTTCTGTGCATTTCCAGCAATGTCTTGAATAGAGAGATTAAGTTGTATAGGAGATTAAGAGTTCCTTATTTACCTAAGAAAATAGGTAGCAAATGGAGAAGTTAAGGTTCCCAACTCTTCATTCCTCTGCACTTAAATTATACAGTGCTATGTGCCCTAGGGAGATTTTTGTCCTTTTAAGCTTCAATTTCAAAATCACTTAACCTGCACAGCTGTCGTGTTTTGTTTCTGTTACCATATTCAGTTTCTAACTACATTGTCCTCTTAGCTAACTCAGAGTATAGTAGTTTTGCTTTTCACCAAGTTCTAATAAGACATTTCATCAAAGAAGTCAGTCAAAGCTACTAAAACCATTTTTAAGCTAAGAAATTTAGTGTAGGAATGTAAAACTAATCACTTGCTTCTATGTGGAAATTGAATTATTACTCAACAAATAAAATGCCAAAGGCCACAAGAGCCAAAGTTGTATCTAAATTCTTTGGCTAGTTTCAAAAAATTTAGCAGGAGTCAAAAGAACTTTAGCGCTTTCATATAGGCTCAGTATCTGAATGGAGATAGGTATTTCCAGAAGAAATATTCTGTGAATTACTTTTTATATTTAATCATTCTTACACTTTGTAAAAAGTTAGAAGTAAAAATCGTTTGTTTTAAGCATATTCTGAATTTTCCCAGATATTTCCATTTAGTTTAGTAAGCACAAAGTTCACCCTTTTAAAGTGCAGAATTTAGTGATTTTTTTGTATATTCACAGAATTGTGAATCACTGCTGTCTCATTCCAAAACATATTATTACCCCTAAAAGAAACCCTGTACCCATTAGCAGTTATTCCCCATTCCCCCTCTAGTCCACTTTTTACCTGAATTTAATCATTTGCATATATCCCCGCCATTTTACAATTTCCACATACCACTTAAATTATTATTTACTTTATAGTTTTGTTTAAATAAACTTGTTTGTGCTTTTACAGTGACATTCTTACGTCTCAAGGGTTACATTCTGTTTTTTTATGTACATCATAATGCAAAAATTAGCCAGTTGTGGTGGCGCATACCTGTAATCTCAGCTACTTGTGAGGCTGAAGCAAGAGAATTGCTGGAACCGGGAGGCGGAGGTTGCAGTGAGCCGAAATCACACCACTGCACTTCATCCAGCCTGGGCAACAGAGTGAGACCCTGTCTCAAAAAAATAAAAATAAAAATACATATATCTCTCTCTCTCTCTTAAGAAAGTTAAGACTAGAATCCAAATTGCAGAGGGACTTCATAGACATTGTGAAGTGTGTATACTTTACTATTGAGGAACTACAGGAGTTTTTAGAGTAGGAAGGGATGTGATCAGAGCTGTTTTACTTTTCTCTGAGAATATCTTTTATTTTAGATTGGAAGTGAAAAGAGACCAGAATTGGGGAGAAGTTATAACAATAATCCTAGTCTAGATGTGACAAAGATAAATTAGGTATAAGTAACTATAGGGCAAAGGTAATGGAATAATATTACTAATTACTGACATTTTTGGGTTTTTTAGCTATTATCTTCCCCATATATAACATGTTATTAAATGTTTACTCACCCAGCTTTGGTTCAGAGTGCTTAATATGAATTATTTAATTCACACTACAGCTTTGTGAGGCAGAATTTTTGTTTCCCCTATTTTACAGAAGAATAAACAGACTTAGAAAGGTGAAGTCACTTTCTCTAGAGATCAGCCCCTAAGTGGGAAAGCAGGGACTTGAATTTGCAGTGTGGCCTCAAGGCCCGGGCTCTTAACCTCTTACTGTACTGCTGCCCTCAGAAAGTATAGAGGGGAGATGTTGACAAGGAGGGTGAGGGAAGGGAAGAGTCAGTGATGGCTAGGCCTTGAGACTGGGCAGTTATGTGAATAGTGATCGACTTTGGCAGAGAAGTGGATGCTAAAAGGAGGGCTAGATTTGGATGGGAAGGTTATTCTCCCTTACAGCATGTTGAGATTGAGAAATATGCAAAAGGAGAGACCCAAAAGACAGCCAGAAATGCAATTTTGAAGATAAAGATGTGAGTAATAATAGTCATAATTACTGATATTTTTTGAATACTTAACCATGTGTTAGACACCATCCCAAGGTATATTGTATCTGTTATGTCAATCCCTTCTGCTGCAGATGCTGTTAGTATTTTACAGGTGCAGCATAGTAAGCAACTTGCCCAGGTACAAAACAGTGAGTAGTGAAGCCAGGATCTGGACCCAGGCAGTCTCAAACCCAGAGCTCATTTTCTTAAGGACTCTGCTGTGCTGCTTCCCAACATGGCATATCCTCACAGTGCTTCTAGTTAAAGCAGATTATACAAGAACTGAGCAGCAACAGTCTTTCTTATCTCTGAATCACAAATATGTAGACCATGTGAATTACATAAAATGTTAAAATTTGAACCAAATTCACTTCTTTTGAGAGTGAACAACTCAACTTAGAAAAATTTTATCATCACCTATCAAAAGCTACATACACGTAGGGTTGTAGGATTCTCATAGTAATCACATATGAGCTATATTTGTGGAGTTTATAACATATACTTTGCATACATAATCACAAATCTTACCAACAGCTCTCCAGAGTAGGTAAAGCATTTTTTACTGTTCCTGTTAAGGAGACAGAAGTTAAGTATGTGACCTCCCCAAGGTCCCATAGAAGGTAAGATGGGCTAGGATTATAGAAAGGAAACCTGGGAATGTGTTGTAAAAGCTTTCTTTCTAGACAACTTACAGAGTTATCAGAGTAATCTTTCCATTTCTGCTGTAAAGTTTAAAATTGTAGGATTAGAACTGCCTAGGATTTAAAGTACTTGTGAGGAAGTCAGCCAGAACACAGAGAGAGCATCAGGAGTATGACTCAAGCAATGACCTCCTCTCCTTTTCAGGGCATGGTGGCTGTGTCTGGCAGTTTGTCAGTGCTTCTGGATTCCATTATCTGTGCCCTTGGCCCCTTGGCATGTCTCACCACACAACTACCTGAATTGAATGGCTGTCCCAAACAGGTCTTGGTGAGTTTTCCTTGGATTTTTAGGGTCAAACCCATTGGGAGTCAGAGAGGCCCTGCCTTAATGAGCACTGTCAGAGACAGGCTCATAAGGCTTTGTGACACATGGTGCTTCCTTCATCTGCTGGCCCATGGAACATGATGCTATATTACCAAATGCATGCTGCACTTTCACTGAACTAGAAAACAAGCCATTAACCAAAATAACGCTTAAAGAGAGAAGGATTCTAGCCCTTCAGGTACTGCAACTCCTGTGTTTCCTGTTTGCTGTTCTGCACACAAAGACAGTACAGGAATTGTCTCCCTTTTTTTTTACTAGGATTAATAGAAGTCAGCAGAAAAATTCCTAGCATAACAAACAACAGGATGCCACCTTCATTCTCACCTGTTTTTCTAACTCCATTTGATTTTTCTTATCTCTTTCCTTGAACAAAGAAACATGTGTCAGGAAACCAAGGTAAAGAACTCTTCAGTTGAACTTTTTTCTTTGTTTTGCAGTCAAACACACTAGACAACATCGCTTATATCATGCCTGGACTGTGACAGCAAAGAATCCTGGGACAGAAACCTTGTCCTACACTATTGCTGGTTTGTGTATATAATGACTGTTCCAGATTCCTTCACTGGCCTCTGGGTGTAGGTTTTAAATTTTTATATCTATACATACATATATACATATATATATATATATATATAATGTACAATATATACATAGGACTGTAACTACTTTCCTTTTAATAATTTTATGAAATGGCAAAGGTTTAGCCAAGAGGAAATTCTGGCATGAATACGGGCTTGGGATTCTTTTTTCTCCTGTGGTGGATAAATCTGCCTTAAAAATCAATGTAACTTGGGGGCTGGGGGCATGTTCTGGGTGCGAAGTGCATTTCTTTATGGACAGCTAAAATGTGATTATTTTCCAAACTCAGTTGGACCTCCAGACCCATCACTGACCATTTGCCTTACCTGTCTTAGTCTGAAATGTAATAAGAAAGATTATGGAAAGATGCCAGTTGACTGAAAATACAAAGCCTTTCCATTTGAAGTGACCTAGGTGGGAGGTGATAAAATTGTTCCCATTATAGTTATGGAGATGGCTGAGGTGATTTGAGTAGGGGGTTCATTCCAATTCCTACTATATAGGTGTCCATGTCTCAAAATTTATTGTAATATTGGTACCATTGGCAGCCTCAACAGAGGCCAAGGAGTTCTGTGAGCCCTGGCAGCAGAAAACACCTTGGAGAGTTCGTGAAGCTGTCAGTGCCACCAGTTGGACTTCCATACATTCTGAGCTAACCCAGAATATTTGGTCTGCAAAACTAAGAGCTGGTATCTTTCGTTGGCACCACCAAGTCCTCACAAGCCATGCTGCTAGTTGCTTGGTGGTTATGGATAAACTTTGCCCAGCATGATTTTTGGGTTCATCTTATCGGTTCCCCTGGTGGGCAGATACAGTGTTCTGCATTCCACATATAAGTGAATTGCAAAAACAAACAAAAAAAACTCTCTCTCTTGTAGGTTTATTTATGTGTGTGTATGAATATGTATTTTAATTATGTGTATTTAACTCTTTAAAATCTCTTAGATTTTAATTTATCCTGTAAATTTCTGTATATATAATTTAATAACAAAAGCCTCCACCAGCAACAGCATGTGGAAGATACAGATTTGTTATTTCTCCTTCCCTTCTTTCCTTCCTTCCTTCCCTCCTTCTCTCCTTCCTTCCTCCTGGTCTGTTCCAGTAACTCTGAATCATCTACATTTTAAGGTATTTTACCTCAAAAATGAATCATGTTAAGATTCTAATTCTTTATAAAGAACTTCATGGCCTTCAATAATGTCTAGAAAGTAAAATAAAGAGGAATAATAAAGAGGAATATTACCATCCGCAGCTGCTCTTATTTCCAAAGAACCAGACTTTTGCTTCCCAGTTGGAAAGAAGACAGTTGAGCACTTCAGGGTGATTTTTAAATTTGGTGTGGGATTCTGTGCCACCACCAAGCTCCGCATTAACTGTGCTTTCTTCTGGCCTAGACAGAGCACTACAGCATCAAAGTAAATCTCTGAGGACAGTGCAGCCCGCCTGCATCCTATTTAATTTCTTCCCTTCGCCTCACCAGTATTGTCACAGGGCTATGTTGCCTAAGGGTAGCCTGGCTGCTGAATCCCTTTCTCACCAGAGCAGTTTTGAGATTTAATTGGGAATACAGAGAAAGAAACAGGATTGTTTGGGAACCAAAATCAAGAGGAACAGAAGTCTTAACTTGATTTCATGTATTAGAACCTTGTACCATGCCTATTCTGTATCTGTAGAAGTTTCCTGTTTGACACAGGGTATCTAGGAGGGGCGGGGAAGACATGGATAGTAGAGGAGGACATTAATCCTAGCATTGTCATTTATATACATTAATGAAATCCTGATGAGGACCTGCTTTTTGTTTGTTTTCCTTTGAAACCTAGCCCTACTGTATTTGTATTTAAAATTTGTACACATTTGTATAATAATCTGTACCTTGTGGTATTTGGTACTATTAGAGGAAAAACTTTGGATTCAGACCTTCTTGCAGTTTTTATATCATTGTTTTATTTTGTTTTTTAAATAAATTCTAGTGGTTTGATCCAAATCCCATTACAGTTGTATAAAGAAATAAAATTTTGTACTTATATTATTAAAAATCACATTTTTAATATTTGTAGTCCAGTCTCAGCTGTCTTTTCCCTGATCATGATCATCATAGTTGCTATGAAATTATAAAACCTGTTTTTCACTCTATTCTACCATAATTTTCTTAAGAAAAAAAGCAACCTACAATGGAGATTAAATTTCTAATCTTAGCCATTTTCCTAACATGCGTTTTACTCTGCTTCTGTTAGTTTTTACATCGTAGAGGCTCTCATTTTCCCTTTCACAAATTGTAAATTGAGCAAATCTGGTAACTGTCCCTCCATTTGTTGGCAAACGAAACTATGTACATTATGGTATTCGCCTAAATCAAGAAAATGTTCATTAATCTTATATAAGAGTTGCATCTGAATCATATGCTAAATGATATGTTTCAGTACTGTCCTGGTTTAGTAATGCTGTTGATAAGTCACTTAATCTTTGTAGGCTTCCAAAGTCCCATCTGTAGAATAATGTTACTTCCCTGTCTCTAGACCTGCAGCCAGCCAGCCTGTCAGAAATGTTTAATAATATTATGAATATTGAATATTGGAGATTCATTCTTTCAAGGTAAAAATTTCAGTGCCAACACAAGGTGTTAAAAGTCATAAATAGTGAATTAGTATGATTAATTAAAAGGTGAATGTCTTATGAAGGGCAACAAGGAAGAAACCACCATATCACTGAGTGGCTATTAGTGAGAGTGATTTACATACTTTGTCTAACTCATCCTCCCCCAAAGACTTATGAATATTATCTCCCTTTATAGATGCAAAAAAGTACTTTTCTTAAGTTTATACTGCTAATAAATGGCAGAGGCAGAATAAGAGCACTGGAATAGCTGACCCCAAACCCTAGGCTCTTTCAAACCCAAGCTACTTTCAGATTTAAATCATGTATATAATTCATCAGAGTGCCTTCCAATATCTCCATTATCTCAAGTCCTGAGCAGATGTGATTGTAGGAAAGCCATCTGAGATCTTTGCATTGTCCAGATATCTAGCTGGCTTTTACTCTTGTCATACTGTTGTCTTTAAATTTTGAAGGCAAGGTATCTTGATTTTTGTCTGTAAGCGCTTAAAGGATATAATAGCTTACATTTATGCAGACTGTCAATCTTAAGAAATTTGAACATTTTAACCCTCAGTAAAGCATGATATTAATATTACTAAAACACTTGAAAAAGTAAATTGAAACACCGTTTACTAAATGAGTTTGCTCCTTATTAGCATACTTTTTAAAGACAGTTTTATACTAACTTAATGTTTGCCATTTACATCCCTATCTACTGTGTTGATAAAATCCATATACTGGCTGGGTGCAGTGGCTCATGTCTGTAATCCCAGCAATTTGGGAGACTAAGGCAGGAGGATCACTTGTGGCCAGGAGTTCAAGACCAGCCTGGGGAATATAGCAAAACTCCATCTGTACAAAAACTAAAAATATTAGCCAGGCATGGTGGTATGCATCTGTAGTCCCACCTACTTAAGAGGCTGAAGTGTGAGGACATTTGAGCCCAGGAGATCGGGGCTACATTGAGCTACAGTTGTCCCACTGTATCCAGCCTGGGTGACATGGAGACACTGTCTTTATAAATAAATAAATCTATATACTTCCAATTCTGTTTGAATAGCTATATAGTAATCAGTTTGCATGGAGTTTATGATTCCATTTCCTTTTGGGGGTATATGAGTTGTTTCTGATTTTTTTTTTTTTTTTAACCATGAAGAATAAAGCTTACAAGAACCTGTTAAAAGCTTAAAGGAAGGGTCAGGCATGGTGGCTCATGCCTGTAACCCAGGGCTTTGGGAGGCTGAGGTGGGAGGATCACTTGAGCTCAGGAATTCAAGACCAGCCTGGGCAACACAGTGAGTCTTTGCCTCTAAAAATAAATAAATAAAGGTTAATGGAAGAATTCAAAAGAAGTTCATGCTAAACATACTCCATATGACCAAGCAATAAGGTTAAGTGAAGAAAGACATGGAAAGTACCTGACATGAAGGTCATCTTAAATGGACATCTTCCCGCTTATACTCCAAATACCATTACTGAAAGGTAGATTTATTTAAGCTTTCATATGCTAGTCAATGGGTTAGACAATAGTGGTGAGCAAAACAGAAATAGTAGCCCAGCCCCTGTGGAGATCCAGACGCGTGGGGGCAAGGGTATTTGTGAACAAGTCTCATGAGTGTTGTGGAAACACTTAAAAGCAGTTTTTACACTGTACAGTAAAGACCATCGGGCCCCATGGCTGCTCAGACAAGTGAATCTACAGAAGTGATTAAGTTCTAATTTAGGTTTTGTTTTTGTTTTTTTGAGACAAGTCTCACTCTGTCACCCAGGCTGTAGTGCAGTGGTATGATCTCAGCTCACTGCAACCTCCGCCCCCTGGGTTCAAGCAATTCTCATGCGTCAGCCTCCTGAGTAGCTGGGACTACAGGCGTTCACCACCACACTCAACTTATTTTTGTATTTTAGTAGAGACGGCATTTCACCATGTTAGTCAGGCTGGTTTTGAATGCCTGACCTCAGGTGATCCGCCCACCTCAGCCTCCCAAAGTGCTGGGATTACAGGCGTGAGCCAGCACGCCTGGCTTAATTTAGGTTTTCTATCCAAAATTTGTGCAGTTTACTAGCCTTTCAGATTTAAAAACCATAAACATCACAATAAATACTAAAGCACCCACAGTAACCAAATACTAAAGCACCCACAGTAACCAGACTACTAAGGCCATGGTTATTGTATTTTTGGAGTACATGCCAGAAGAAAAGGTCATAATCCATAGTTACCTGGTGTGTAGGTGTCAGCAGACACACCACGCACAGCCAAGAAGGCTGAAAAGATTAGAATCTCAACGCTAGGAAAGGCCTCTGTGATTATTAGCTTGGGGTCCACGGTTGTACTTCAGGGACCCCAGAAACTCCCTGAGGTGATAAGCAAATTGTATCGCTGCCTCTTTTCTTCAGAAAGGCTCATGGCTTTTGTGAAATTCTCAAAGGAGACTGTGACCTAAATAAAATATGTTTAAAAAATGGTTACGAGTCCTTGATCTAATTCCAGTATCTATAGAAAATGGGAGCTGTATTTGGCTCATACAGAAAATTTATGGCAGAGACAGGTTATCAGAGCTCCACTCGTGACTACATCTCGGTGCTTTCTGCCATCCTGGGCGCTAGCGGGAATTGCCATGCAATTCATTAAATTGCCTCCCAGTCTCAAGAGATGACAAAGCCCTTGCCCTCACTTCTGATTTAAGGTAAGATAATTTGGGCTGCAAGCAGGGTGCATCTTGGAGCAAGGAGGCTTTGACATCAAACAGGAAGAGTCCTATCGGGGCAAGGAGATAGCCCAGAGAGGCTGTCACCCAGGGAAGGTAGGTGTGCAGTCACAGTGAGGTCCCAAAGACTAAGAGCTAAGACACTAAGAGTCTCTCAGCTTCTGTGTAACCTCACCCAAGTCACTTCCCTGGTCTACGACCCAGTTTCCCAGACGTGTAAAGGGTCCTTTAGACCACGCCCCTAAAGCCCCTTTTAAAAGGTCAGGGGCGTGGCTTAACGAGGCCCGCGCTTCCCGGGTCCCGCCCCCAGGCCCTACGTCTTGCTAGACGCCCGCCGCCTCGGAGGAAGCAGCAGTGAGGTCGTCGCCCTCCGCCTCGGGGGCGGGACCTTCGCGCGTCAGGGCGGGGCCTGTGGTCGAGCTCAGCGGTGCCGCCGCCCCGCCCACGCCAATTCGCCGGTCGTCGGGCGCGTCACGTGACGGGTCGGCGGCGCTGGCGGTTGCTGTCAGCTGATTCCCGGGGTTGGTGGCAGCGGCGGTAGCAGCGATGGACTTTCTCCTGGGGAACCCGTTCAGCTCTCCAGTGGGACAGCGCATCGGTGAGTCCCTGGAGCCTCTCACAGGTCCGCCCCAGTGCTCCGCACCCAGCTTCGGTCCCCTGGGTGCCTCCGGGTGCCTAGTCACGGAGGCAGGGAGGGCAACGAGACTGGTGTGTGGTTCTCCGACCTGGCCCCGCCCAGCGTCCGCCCTCCATTGATTGACAAGAACTTGGGCCATTAGGAAGCCTCGATTCGTGATAGATGTATACGACAGCCTGTAGGTGGGGAGAGAGGGCGGGTCCGGATGTCCACGGCGCAGCCAATGTGCATCTGCTGGGGGTCCTGAATCGAGGGAGAAAGTTTTAGGGGTTAAAGGGACTGCGTTGTTGGCTGTGGCTGGGCCGCTATTCTGGGTCCCGCCTCCTGGGCTCTGGCCGGCTCCTTCCTGGCTCACCGGGCTTTCCAGACAGGGACACTTGAGAAGGGCTAGAAGTCCCTTCTCCGAGGACTGTGGAGCCCGGGGCTTGGCGTCTCGGGGGCGACTGGCCAGAGGGGGCCCAGCGCCGGACAGCCCGCAGCCAGGCCTCACAGACCCGGGTCTCAGGACGTGTGCGCCTGGGCTCCTTTCTCAACTCAGCCTCAAATGGACCCGCACAGACTCTCAGAACCTGAGCGGAAAGTGATCGGAGAAACCCCCTGGGTCAGCCCGCCTCGGTGTTCCGTAGATGGGGCAGCCAGACACTCGGGCCAAGCCGAGCCCAGGGCACCTGGCGCCTGGCTGCTGGTCCGTGGTTGTTTGCACCCTGGTGACAGGAGACTTAAGTTCTGTGACGCAGCCTCCCTGGGCAGAGGTTTCCTCGCCTGTAATTGTCGGGTAATAATGGTTCCCACCTCCGTGGGCTTGTTGTGAAGATTAAATTCCTTAATAAATGTGAAATACTTAGAACAATGCCTGGTACGTGGCCAGTGCCGTATGAAAAAAAAGAATTGTAATATTTATTATCATTGGGCTGAGCGCGGTGGCTTCCGCCTGTAAACCCAGCACTTTGGGAGGCCAAGGCGGGCAGATCGCTTGATCCCTGGCGTTTGAGACCAGCCGGGGCAACGAGACCCCATCTCTACAAAAATACATATATACAAAAATTAGCCGGGCATGGTGGTGCGTGCCTGTGCTCCCAGCCACTCGGTAGGCAGAGCTGGGAGGATTGCTTGCACCTGGGAAGTTGGGGCTGCAATGAGACCTGATGGCGCCACTGTACTCCAGCCTGGACGACGAAGGGAGATCCCAATCTCTTGAAACATACACACATACATACATGTACATATACATACACATGCGTACATATAAGTATATATTCACACACACATTGTTTCTGAGATACCACCAAGTGAAGATTAGGAATCCCTGGAAATTGCTGGGCAGTAGGTCTCATAGGGTGCTCATTCGTGGATACCAACACCGTGAGAACCGACATGCCTTGGCCCAAACAGCCACACTTCTCCAGGCGAACACCTGGTAGTCTGGGTGTTCACCATTCTTGCATGAAGAAACCATCGCATTACTGTGAAATTACTTGTCATCTTTTTGATGATGACTTTTCGTCTTAAGTCCAGACTGGGAAAATTTTAAGACAAGACATTCTTTCCATTCTTACTGTCTTGGAAGCCAAACCTCACTAAAGCTTGTCGACCCAGCTCTGTGTTGTAATCGCCACCGTGCCTGTTGGTGGCTCTTCCGAGGTTTTGTAATCAATGCTCTCCAAGGGGGAGGTGCCAGTCCAGGATTTACACACCAGGAAGCTCCTGAACCAGGGAGGTGAACTGCCCTCTCAAAGGACCCCCGCCCTCCCCTGGACACAGCCCACCCCACAGTGAGTCATGGTTTTGGAGCTGAAAAGAGAAGGCAGCTCTCCTCTCATCTTTATTTTTATCTGACTACAAAAACCACGGCTTTTATCACATGCCAAGTTTAAGACTTCCTACTTAAAAATAAACAAGTAAATAAAAGACCTGGTTTCAAAGTCAGCCGCATACTCTTAAGGCTTTCTGGAGAGGCTTACCTGGGTTCTGGATTTCAGCTGGTCAAAGAAAACTTCTCTTCTTACCCTGAAGGGTTGCCTTTTTTGGGCAAGAAATACTTCTGTCCAAAAAGAATGCTACTAAATCATAATACCTTAGAGCACAAATAGAATTGTACCACAAAAAGAGCCTTACCTTAGGGATTTAACCTGGTAGGTCTCATCAGAATTCCTAGGAGGCTTGTTAAAGCAATGATGTCTGGGCCCCAACCCTAGAGTTTCTGATTTGCCAGGTCTGGAGTGGGACTCTAGTATGTGAATTTCTTTTTTTTTTTTTTTTTTTTTTTGTGTGTGTGAGATGCCGTTTCACTCTTGTTTCCCAGGCTGGAGTGCAATGGCATGATCTCAGCTCACTGTAACCTCTACCTCCCAGGTTCAAGCGATTCTCCTGCCTCAGCCTCCCCAGTAGCTGAGATTACAGGCATGCACCACCACACCCAGCTAATTTTGTATCTTTAATAGAGATGGGGTTTCTCCATGTTGGCCAGGCTGGTCTCAAACCCCTGACCTCAGGTGATCCACCCACCTCAGCCTCCCAAACTGCTGGGATTACAAGCGTGAGCCACTGTATCTGGCTAGAATGTGAATTTCTAATGAGTTTCCAGGTAATGCTAATGCTGCTGGATTGGAGAGCACATACTGAAAGCCTGTGCTCCAACCCATCCCCTTCATTTTACACTGGCGGAGACTGAGATCCAGAGGGGAAAAGTGGAGGCTGTGACTCACCAAGACCCCAGTGAATTGACAGCAAAACTGAGCCATTGAAATTTGAACCAAAGCTGAAGAGGCTCCAAAAGTAAAATTAAATGAAGAGTTTGAGTTAATCCCCTCAGTATTCCATATTCTTTTAGATAAAGAGGCGGAGGAAGTACTGCTCCCTGGCTGTGATTACTGATGACATAGTATAGCTGCTTGTAATTCTGTAAACCAGGCCCCTCTTTGCTGCAGGAGTGCAGTCTCTTCTCAAGCCTGCGGGCTCCCAGGCCCTTGTTGATAGCAGAGTTGTACAGCAGTATGGAATTGACATCCCTCAGATGGCAGGTTCTAATGATGCTAATCAGGAATTAATGTCAGTCACTCAAATCACAAAGTTCTCATCCACCGCCCCCCCCAACACACACACACACACTCACTCCTTCGTGCTTGCTGGTCCCTCTGCCTGGGTTGCTTACTCCTGTGCCCCCACTGAGGAGCTCCAGATCACCCTTCAAAGTACAGGGCATCATCACCTCCTCCCTGAAGCCTGCCCTAACCCCTTTGGAACCAGACATTGCTCTTTTATTCTCTCATTATCCTAGGTCCTCAGGCCCCCTCAGTCTGTGACTTTGGGCTCTGAGCCTCAGCTTCCTCCTTGGTAGAATGTTGCTAACAGCATCTGCCTCACAGGGTGGTTGCTAGAATGAAGCAAGATAGTCCTCTGAGTGCCTGGCACAGTGTGAGTGTGTGGAAATGTTAGCCCTTCTCGTCATCGTCAGCATCATTTTTATTATCCCCCCCCTTCCCCTCTCTCTCTCTCTCTCTCTTTCTCTCTCTTTCTTTTTGAGGCAGAGTCTCGCTCTGTCGCCCAGGCTGGAGTGCAGTCAGTGGCACGATCTCAGCTCACTGCAACCTCTGCCTCCCAGGTTCAAGCAATTCTCCTGCCTCAGCCTCCTGAATAGCTGGGATTACAGACGCATGCCACCACACCCAGCTATTTTTGTATTTTTAGAAGAGACCGGGTTTCACCATGTTAGCCAGGCTGGTCTTGAACTTCTAACCTCAAGTGATCCATCCGCCCCGACCTCCCAGAGTGCTGGGATTACAGGCTTGAGCCACCACGCCCAGCCTATTTTTGTTATTTCTACCCTCATCATACTAATATGCCACCATCCCACTCTGTTAGTGGTTGTGCCTGTCCGCCTCCTCATCTAAGCTGAAATTATTGAGAGCAGGAACTGTGCGCTATTTCTCCAGACCCTCAGCACCTAGCACAGTGCCTGGCACATAGCAGGAAGGAAGAAGGGAGGAAAGGAAAGTAACATTTTGTGAGCAAACATCATCATACCTCCGCCAGGTATTCTGCTAGTGTCCTGGGTATTAATCTCTTGGTGACCCAGTGCGGTTTTGCTATTTTTTTCCCATTTCACCAAAAGTCAGTCTAAGGGAAAGCATCACTTTCCAGCGTTCCACAGCTACTCAGGGTCAGAATCCAGACCCAGGTTTTCTCTTGTACCCTCACCACACTACCTCAAGCTGCCCAGGGCTTCTTTTGAATTTATGTCAGTCCAGCCCTTCAGGATCCACTACTCTTGTTCTACCCCCAAACAAGGACATGCACATGGGTCTGCACACTTGCAGGTCACTCTCCCTTATTGATGAATAGGGGAGCTTCCCAAGGGCAGCACCCGTAGCTGGGAGGATTCCCGATCCTTTGTACCAGCTGGTGTTGCCACAGCCTACTTCTTTCAAGAATTTCAAACCCTTTCCAGGTATTCTCTGAGGACAAATCTTACTGGCTCTGGCTCTTTTTTTTTTTTTTTTTTTGAAACGGAGTCTTGCTCTGTCACCCAGGATGGAGTGCAGTGGCGTGATCTCCGCTCACTGCAACCTCTGCTCCCGAGTTCAGCAGATTCTCCTGCCTCAGCCTCCCGAGTAGCTGGGACTACAGGTGTGTGCCACCACACCCGGTTAATTTTTTGTATTTTTAGTAGAGACGGGGTTTCACCATGTCAGCCAGGATGGTCTTGATCTCCTGACCTCATGATCCGCCCCCCTCGGCCTCCCAAAGTGCTGGGATTACAGGCGTGAGCCACCGTGCCCCGCCCCTGGCTGTTTTATAAACAGATGTCAAGAATCCCATTTTTCATTTCTGGCTATCAGCTCACCCCTAAGCACTTGGAGTCCAAATCCTAGCTGATTGCTGAGAGCAAGTTGCAAACAGAGGCGGTAAATATGGGCAGTCCCTGGGGCGAGCCTCTGTGGTTAGGGTGGTGGGAGCTAGATGTGAGGGGAGAGGAGCCCAGAGCCTAGAGACTCAGCCCTGGAGGGGAAAGTGAGAGTCAGAGCTGTCTTTGAATCCACAAAAGCCAAGCCAGGGGAGCCACAAGAAGGAATCACAGAAGTAAGAGGCCACTTCAGGCCCTTAGAAGGCCAACTGGGGAATGATGGCCTGGAAAGTGGACACTTAAGTGATGCTGAGGAGACACGAGGCTGGGAGGCAGGACACCTGGTTCCAGCTCTGCTTCTGCTCCTATGTCCCAGTCCCTCTCCATTGCCCGTCTCCCCTGTCAGCAGCACAGAGGTGCCACCATTCTCCCTCTGCTTCCCAGAGGATTGGTGAGGAGCAACAGAGGGGATATATAGGGACACAGAAGGGTTGATACCAGAGGGAATCATCCAATCAACCGATGGCTGTTGAGGAGGATGATAGAACTGACTGTGCAAGGCTCCAAGGGCAGAGTGTGTCGTTGCAGGAATAAGCAGTTCAGTTTCTGTATCAATCGCTATCCCTAGAGACTTGCAAAGATGGAACTGTCTGCCTTGCTTGGTAGTGAGCTCTCCACCACGGGAGCTGTGAAGGCAGAAGCCACGGTCGGGAGGGCAACTATAAAGAGGATTCCTGCATTGGTTAGCAGAGTGGACTAGACCAGGATCAGTGAGCTTTTTCTATAGAGAGCCAGATAGTAAATACTTGTGGTTTGTGAGCCAGATGGTCTCTGTTGCAATTACTCAACTCTGCCATTATAGCAGAAAGCAGCCAGAGACCACAGGTGAATGAATGAGAGTGACTGTGCTCCAATAAAACTATGGTCAGTGAAATTTGAATTTCATGTAATTTTCACATACCGTGAAATATTCTTCTTCGTCAGCGTTTCTTCCCACTATTTAAAAATATAAAGACCATCTGTAGCTCGAGGACCATACAAAAACAGGCTGAATATGGCATGTGGGTTCATAGTTTGCTGACTTCTGAATCAGAGCAGCTGGCCAGAGGCAGAATGATGGAGCACAGTGTTCCTCAAAGTGGGTACCACAGCGCCCACGCTGGGGATGCTTGAGGGTACTTATCCCCACAGCGTGCCTGCAGGAGCCCTAATGTCTTGAAGCTTCTGTTTCCCGATCCTTAAGTACAAGAGCCACATCAGAGCCCCACGTTTCTGTCTTGAGGTTGACAGAGCTTTGTCTAGAAAAGGCTTTGTATCAGCTGTAGACATATTAGCTGTACATGTATTAGTAGGGCCCAGGGTGAGCTTGAGTCAGACTGAATGGTCTGAATCCTGGTTTGTTCTTCACCAGCTGTGTTACCTGGAGCAAGTTACTTAACCTCTCTGTTCTTCAGTTTCCTCATCTGTACAATGAGGATAATAATAGCACCTGTCAGATGGGGCTGTTGTTGTGTTGTAAAGCACTTCCTGCCAGAGAGGGAGTGTCCGTAATTGTTAGCTGTTGTGATTCTACACTGGTGTTATCATTCCTGGGACCCAGTCTAAGTTAGTAAGTAGCCAAGCTAACTGCCAGCCCAGGATTCTGACTGCAGTGTAGCCTTTGTGATGGTCTTTGTGTCCCTGGCAAATGAGCAGTCACTGGCTGCGTGGCAGCCACATTCACAGACAGGTCAGGTTTCAGGCGGTGGGAAGGAGCAGATTCTCACTTAGAAATTAAGGCCTTTGCCTGCCCCTATGGATAGAACTGGTGAATAGGTTTTGTTCCCTTAGCTCAAAGAAATAAGAGTAAGGTTCCAGACTTCCACCCTTCTGGTTTAAACAAACAAACAAACAAACAAACCCTCAGTGTCTCCTAATTAGCTTGGGGCCATCACCCTAGGAGAAGCAGGGGGATTTAGGACAGGTTAACTCTTTACTCCCTTACGAAGGAGATCTTGAGGGCCAGCTGCGGTTGCTCACGCCTATAATCCCAGCACTTTGGGAGGCCGAGGAGGGCAGATCACGAGGTCAGGAGATCGAGGCCATCCTGGCTAACACGGTGAAACCCGTCTTTACCAAAAACATACAAAAAATTAGCCAGACGTGGTGGCCCGCACCTGCAATCCCAGCTACTTGGGAGGCTGAGGCAGGAGAATCGCTTGAACCTGGAAGGCAGAGGTTGCAGTGAGCCAAGATCGTACCACTAAGATCGCCTGGGTGACGAGCGAGACTCTATCTGACCAAAAAAAAAAAACCTAAGGAGATGTTGATCTAGGCCAGTGCCCTCCAAGCTTCTGTCCTTCACATAGCTGCTTTATGATTTGTGGCTACCCCTCACCACCTTCATTATTATTTTCAGAGGGTTTTCTTTTCATTGGCTTATCTGTTAAAATTCGACCTCATCCTATGTAATTATATCCGTGAAATCATAGCTTTTATGTTCATGCTTTTTTCCTATCCTGCGTATGTCTCTCTAAAAATGTCTTTAAGTTTCCCCATGAGCCCACCTGGCGTGATCTCAGGTAGCTTATTTTGATCTCTGGGCAGCCTGAAATAGGGTCACAGCTTAGTCTCCGCATCAGAAAAGCTGGGTTCAGGTGCCAGCTCCGCCCCTTCCTGGCTGTGTCCCTCAGGTCTCTACCTCAAGGGACATGGGAAACTTGGAAGTTGATATAGAGCACTGCAAAGTGCAGTGAGAACCACCGCGCAAGACCTGAGGAGGGGAACTGGGCCTTGCTCCTGCTGGGGAAGGTAGAGAAGGGAAGAATGAGCCAGGGGAGGTGGGAGAGGGAGAGAAGAACCAGCCGGACCGCAGGGGCTGAGACAGACAGAGAATTTAGGGACAGACAGGTGTCTACTGTTTGAACTTGTTTATGTTGGTGCAGTATAAACCCTGTAGTGGTTAACTTTACGTGTCAACTTGGCTAGGCCAGAGGAGACACATATTTGATCATATCTTACTTTAGATGTTTCTGTGAACGTATGTCTTACATGAGATTAACATTTAAATCACTAGACCAGCGTAAAGTGGATTGCCCTTCACAGCATGGGTGGGCCTCATCCAATGAGTTGAAGGCCTGAATAGAAAAAGACTGACCTCCCCAGAACAAGAGGGTATTTGGCCAGCAGGCTGCCCTTGCCTGTGCACTCAGACGGCATCTGTTCCCTGGATCTCCAGCCTGCCGGCTTGGCCTACAGATTTTCAACTTGCTAAGCCTTCACAACTGTACAAGCCAATTCCTTACGCGCTCGCTCGCGCGTGTTCTCTCTCTCTCTCTCTCTCTCTCGTGTGTGTGTGTGTGTGTCTTTTTCTTTCTGTGGGTTCCTTTTCTCTAGAGAACCCTGACTAACACAAGCCCCGCTCCACCCCGACCACCCAGATTGTCAGCAACGCCTTTTACACTCCCAAGTGGAGAATGCAAATAAATGCCATCTGCACCTCAGGCAGCCACTTCAAGCCTCTGCCTTCTCAGCCTCACTCCCTCTTACCTGGGGAGTTTTAGAAAACCTTTCTTCATCTCACTGACATTTCCTTTTGTTAGGTACTATAGTTAGTTACATCAACTTTAAGACTGTGGGTTGCAGAAGCAATACCCTCTGTAAGGTATTTTAGGGTTTCTCTTGTGGTTTGTGGTTAAAAAAATAACAAGGGACAGGCAGCCAAGGTTTTGAGGAAGGGTGGCTCGGGAAATTAGGAGACGGATGGAACTTTCCACGCTGGGTCTGGAAAGAGTTATTCATTTGGAAAATAGGCTTCAAGACAAGTTACTGGCTGAAAAAAAAATGGCTTCTGCCTGTTTGTGATTTTAAAATCTCTTATGGGAGTGCTTAAAATTTTCAATCATTTTGTACTTGATATGCTTGTAGAGGATAGCATTTATTTTGGTGCTTGAAATGTATACTCTCCTCCTCACACATACCTGGAAGGTGAGTGCTTTGGTCGCCGAGGAGTCACCCAGGGTCACACAGCTGGTAGGTGCTCGAGAGTCTGGGCAGGATTTGTCTGTGTCTGCATCTCATCCTCCCAACTTTTTCATCTCACTGATTCTCCTTAGAACTAAAAGAGGCCAGATTCAGTGGCTCACGCCTGCAAACCCAGCACTTTGAGAGGCCAAGGCAAGCGGATCACCTGAGGTCAGTTGTTCGGAAACCAGCCTTGCCAACGTGGTGAAATCCCACCTCTACTAAAAATACAAAGAATAGCTGGGTCTGGTGGTAGGCGCCTATAATCCTAGCTACTCTGGAGGCTGAGGCAGGAGAATCACTTGAAACGGAGAGGCGGAGGTTGCAGTGAGCCGAGATCGCACAACTATACCCCAGCCTGGACGACAGAGCAAGACTCCATCTCAAAACAACAACAACAACAAAAGAACTACAAGAGACCTGCTGGGTTTCCCTTTGAGTGAAAACATTGTGTCCATAGAATGAATTTGTTCGGTGATGGCTCCTTCTATATCTCTGCCTAACCTTCTTTACCACGTTGGTTTCATCCTCGCGCTTGTGTTCTCATGGTAGGAAGCACAGGTGAAGTCACCAACTGCCTGTGTCTCTGTTATCAAGAAAACAAAACCTTCCCCAGGAGCCGCCCAAGAGACTTCCATTTATGTCTCAGCGGCCAGAAGTCACAGGGCCACCTCTAGCTGCAAGGGGGCTTGGAAAAGCTAAACGCTGTGAGCTGGGGGAGTGTCTTTCACAACTATTAGAGTCAGCTCCATGTGGTGGGGTTAATAAAGATTTCATGTAGTCACTGGGTGCAGTAATAGAAATACAGGGAGTGTGGGGTGTGGGTTCCCACACTGCATTTCCAGATGGACAGCACAGCTGGCCTATGTCCAGAGGGGTCAGTCAGAATAGTAAAGGCTTTGGAGATGATATCCAAAGCAGAGTGGTCACAGGTCCTGAGGATGTTAGTTGGAGGACAGATTAAGGAGGGACGTGGTACTTTTAAAAAGTATTCAAAGGACTGTAAGTTGGAAGAAAAGATTAGGATTTCCACACAATCACACAATAGCTACTGAGGGATCAATGAGTGCCAAAGGGTGGAGGTATTTCACTTCACTTACAGTGTTATAAAGGTTTATTGTGCTGGTGAATGTGGCCTCATCCTTCATTCAGTCATTCAGCAAACAGGTACTGCAGGTTTCTCATGGGCCAGGTCCCATCTGGGGTAGACAATTGGACCATTCCTGGGCTAGCTGTAACCGCCACCCTTAAAGAGCTCACAGTCTCCTGGGAGAGAGAGATGTAGAAACAAAGAAATCTCACATAGAGTTATTTTAATCACTCCACTAAGCAGTGCTTAGAGTTGTGGTCTGTGGAAAATGCTATTGACCCTGACTGGAAGGAATGGGCCCTGTCGGGGGGTGTCAGGGCAGACTCCACCAGGAGACCTGACCTTTGAGCTGGGCTTAGAAGCATGAGTTGAGCTGGGCTTAGAAGCATGAGTTGAGGTGGGGAGGAGTACATTTCACATCCTGGAAGAATGTTCAAGCTGGGCGCGGTGGCTCATGCCTTTGATCCCAGCACTTTGGGAGGCCGAGGAGGGCGGATCACATGAGGTTGGGAGTTTGAGACCAGCCTGACCAATGTAGAGAAACCCCGTCTCTACTAAAAATACAAAAACTTAGCCGGCCATGGTGGCGGGCGCCTGTAATCCCAGCTACTCGGGAGGCTGAGGCAGGAGAATCCCTTGAACCCGGGGGCAAAGGTTGCAGCAGCCCAGGCAACAGTGCGAGACTCCAACTCAAAAAAAATAAAAAAGAAGCTAAAGGGAATTCAGCCAACTCATACCGCTTCATCAACACACCCGGCACTGTCGCAGCACCTGGTCTTTCCCGACGTGGAACCTTGACCTTTTGAAATTATCACTCGTGACCTCCCACTGGACTGACTGTAAATCACCCCTGGGGCAGGACCTTGCTGGATCTGCTCACTCACCTCTCCCTGTAGCCTGGATGACAAGTGTGGAGAATGTTTGAGAAGCACATGGTGTACTGGTTATGAATTTGGACTTCAGAACCCGACCTCTCTGGCTCTGAATCTACGCTGCCTCTCACAAACTGTGTGACCGCAGGCAAGTTGCTGACGTCTGCATGACCCTCCATTTATTCATCCTCTACCTTAAAGGTTGTGGTGAGGGGTGACTGAGGGTGTGACGTGCTTATTAGTCCCATGCCTGGTGCATGCTGACTGCCAGATGAACATGTGAACTAGATGAGCCTGACTGACTGAGGAATGGCATTGCAGACAGGAGTTCAGAGGTGTGAGAGGACAGGCTACATACAGGGAGCGGGTACAGCTGCCTGGCTGATGCCAGTCCCTGGAGAGTTCAGGCTTTTGGTCCTCAGGCAGTGGGGGTGAGGGACAGTGTTTAAACAGAGGAAGTCGTGCTTGGAATTACTTTTGAGTAGGGTGTGGAGGTGACAGCCCAGGCCTGGAGGTGGCAGCCTGAGCCAGAGTTGTCTCAGTGGTCATGAGACTGTTGGAATGTGCAGGGTGAGAGCGAGACAGCTCCAGGCTGCTTCCCAGAAGGCTGGCGTCGAAAGGGGTGGTACCAGCTAGCAGTGGCTCACGCCTGTAATCCCAGCACTTTGGGAGGCTGAGGTGGGCGGATCACCTGAGGTCAGGAATTTGAGACCAGCCTGGCCAACATGGTGAAACCTTATCTCTACTAAAAATACAAAATTAGCCAGGTGTGGTAGCAGGTGCCTGTAAATCCCAACTACTCGGGAGGCTGAGGCAGGAGAATTGCTTCAACCCGGGAGGCAGAGGTTGCAATGAGCCAAGATTGTGCCACTGCACTCCAGCCTGAGTGATAGAATGAGACTGTCGAAAGAAAGAAAGAGAGAGAGAGAGAGAGAAGAGGGGAGGAAAGGAAGAAAGGAAGGGGTGATACCATCCCATGGCCCCCATCTCTGATGCTGCCCGTGGTGGTGTCTTTGGTGACTACTCATTCTTTCTCTTGGCTGAAGTCGCAGTCATTATAGCTTGGTTACTCATTCATTACTAACCTTTCCTGATGTCATACTGACATTGTCTGGCTGCAAGGTCACAGCACCCTGTGAGGCAGGCAGTCTTATCCTGATTTTACAGGTGCAAAAACAGAGACTCAGAGGGGCTGAATTTTTGCCATGATCTCTGAGTTAGGTGAGGCCAATCTGGTCCCACGCCATCCTGATCTCCCTGAGGGGAAGGTGGGTCTTGCCATCGTACCTGGAAGATTATCTGGAGCCCTCCAGGGAGGTGGTATCTGCACCAGGCCCAACAGGGAGAGGACAAACTGCTGTACAGACGCACAGGTGCCCAGGGATCCGAAGCCACAGGCTTGCCAGCCTAGATAGCCAGCCGCAAAGCCGCCTGATGACAGGTGGAGGATTGCAGGGCCCGGCTCTGTCAGGAGCTGGAAGACGAGCGCAGCTGCTACGCAGAGGCCCTTGAAGGTTACTGCCAACAGCTCGGAGGTCAGGGAGTCAGTTGTCATTCTCTTGGTAACTGGTAACCACTGCCAGTGTTGTTATTCTGCCTTCTTAAAATAGCCAGCTGAGTTACTTCTGTGGTTAAGAACAAAAACAAAACAAATATTGCCAGATTCCTGTGGGTTTAAAATTCTGCCCTGATGGAATATGCCTACCCTGTGGGCATCTGAAGGAAGTCCATGACTCTCCCCCGTCCTGCAGTCCACACCTGGACGTGGAGGAACCTGGAGGAACCCAGAAGGGGTTGCCATGCCATGGTCGGGACAGATGTGTCCCACAGCCTCCCAACAGCTGTCTCGAACTGGAATTGCTCAGATCAGTCTTGTCCCGATTTTATCTCCTCCTCCTCCTCTTCCTCTCCCCTCTCCTGTTTAGGCCACATGTCCCCTCCCACCCCGCAAGAAACCTCCATCTTCTGATTGGCTCTGCCCACTGCTGCCTGCTGCCACTCAGGGCTAAGCAGCTTGGCCGCTGCTTGAGTCACATCAGACTCCTGCACAAGAAGGGGGGCGGTCCTTCTGCACCCACCTGATTCCCAGGTATGGGATTTCTGTTATTTACCAATGTCCCCGCTTCCCTTTAAAAGCCACTAGCTTGCCTTTCCAAAACAACCACAGCCTCTCCTGAAACAATGATGTTCACTCCTCCGGAAGATGAGAGGTGCCCTTTGTTTTCAGGGGTACTGGGGACAGAAGGGGATCTGATAGGGGGAACCACTGAGAGGCCTGCCGGTGGAGCTCAGGGAGGAGAGGGCCGACGGCCTGCGTGGTTGGGAAGGACACTTCTGGGAAAGCAGAGCTCCCCGCCCCCGCTGAGAGATGTGGATGGCACAGAAGCCTCAGGCACCTGCACCACAGCGTCAGCGGCTGCTCCGCCTTTTCCTCTGTGTGCTCTTTGGTTGCTGACCTCTCTGTGCCTCAGTTTCCTTGTGAGATGAGGGCATAATGCACACCTTACAGAGTGTGAAAACGAAATCTCATTCTTCCTGTGGACAGCTAATGCTGCTTGATAGTCTATGACATATAACTGGGGAAGTTAAAATATGATTGTGGGAGGGCATGAGGATTGGCCAAAGACTAGGGAGACACAGAAGGATCTGGGCAGGAAGGACCCTGTCATTTTCAGGTTTCAGAGCATTCCCTCTGGGCAGCGTGGAGAATGGGTGGGAGGAGGGAGGCAGGAGGAAGGAAGAAGCTGAGGCAGTTGTCTAGGGGGAGGATGGTGGCCAGGCTGGGGCAGGGGCAGTGACAGAGGGGATAGCAAGAAGGGGATGGTGTAACAGAAAGAGATTTGGGAGCTGACTTTGCAGGACTTCGTGGCCTTTAGATGTGGGCGGGGAGAGAGATGACACTAATCCTCTGGCCTGCGTGACTGGGGCTTGCTGAGATGTGGCCTGTGGCGGAGGAGCAGGTTCTGTAGGTTAACACTGACTGACAGGACTAACCCCTGCCCCAAAACCCTCCAAAGCAGGGCAAGGGCCCTCTGCTCAGAGGGACGCTTGTTCAGCCTGCTTTGTTCTTCCCAGGTGGCTCTGTGAGTGTGGAACCCCCGAGGGCGGGGGTGTGGTACAAAGAAGCCACGCTCAGTAACCCTTGGCAGGATGGATGACTCTGTCTTTCAGCCCTGTCACAGGAGCCCTCCTCCACCCCTCCAGGCCTGATCTGGGGGTAAAGCAGCCATCCTCTGCCTCAGCCATCTGGCACGTGTCCTGGGCCACCTTGGCATCCGTCTGGCTCAGGACCTTAGGGTGGAACTCAAGTTGGGCCAGTTGCAAAGCCAAGGTCTCAGAGTCACAGTTTTAGAGTTGATTGGGCCAGCCTGGCTAGAAGAGGGCCCTGTCCAGTCCCACAGAGACCGCCCTCCTCTTCCCTTCGGCAGACTGGGTTTAGCATGTGCTTTAGTCTTTTGGGCACCCTAAGGCGGGGACCATGCCCATCGCGTCCACCATGGTATCCCAGTGCCTGGAACTGGCCTGGCTTACAAATAGCTGTGTAGCAAGTGAGGTGTCACCCGCCCTCCTCGAGCCTCAGCTGTTTCCTGGGCACAGCCATGAGGAGAGAGCCTGCCTTGCAGGACAGCGTGACATCACGTGGAATAACAAGCTCTACACGCCTACTCTATCACACATTCCTGATAGATAATAGACACCTGGCAGCACTGTGCCCAAGTGCCAGGCCCGCCAGCCAGCAGATGCGCCAAGGCTGGCAGGATGGCTGCAGAGGCCAGCAGGCGGATGCATACTCCACGTCGGACACACGCAGGGGAGGGGGCCTTGGGTAGTGCCCTGCATCAAAACAGGGTCTCACCCTTAAAATGCTAAGCACGGCCTGTCTTATCACACAGTCCTCCATGTAGTCACAATGTAGACCAGCCAGAGTGATGTGTGTAATAAAACGTTGCCTGCAAGAAACAAGGCACACAATTGCCTATGTGCACGTGGTTGAACTGGTCTGCGTGAGGATGGCATCTAGGAAGGCACAGAGAACAAAAAACAGGTCACGTGTTTAAGAGGATGGACAGCGCTTTTCTTTCCTGAAGACCGTTTATGAAGGTGCTGGCATTGCCAGTCCCCGTGTTCGCCATTCATGTAACACCAATCGGTGCCTCCCACACTACAGTTCACAAAAGGCTGCCAGCCCGGTACCTGCCACCCAGCAGACCCGCAGCCAGTGGTCCCTGCCATGAAGCTGGCTTCAAGAACCCTGCAGCCGACTCCTGGCCTGGAAATCTTCCCTTAGGAATTGCCACCAACTGAAAATTTTGTGGAACTGAATGGAGGTGGCGGTGGTTGTATTTCGTATTACGAATATACCAAATGCCACTGAATTGTACATGGTAAAATGGCTTTATTTTATGTGACTTTCACATCAACTTTTTAAAAAAAGAAACACTACCGCTTACAGGCCAGGCGCGGTGACTCACGCCTATAATCTCAGCACACTGGGAGGCCAAGGTGGGTGGATCACAAGGTCAGGAGATCGAGACCATTCTGGCTAATATGGTAAAACTCCATCTCTACTAAAAATACAAAAAATTAGCCAGGCATGGTGGCACGCACCTGTAGTCCGAGCTACTCTGGAGGCTGAGGCAGGAGAATCACTGGAACCCAGGAAGTGGAGGTTGCAGTGAGCCGAGATCACACCACTGCACTCCAGCCTGGTCAACAGAGCAAGACTCCGTCTCCAAAAAAAAAAAAAACCACCACCACTTACTGAGTATTTATTTTGGGCCAGTACCGTGCTGATAACCTTGCATGAATCGTCACCTCTCCTTGGGGCAGTTCTGCGGAGTGGCTTGGGCTTGGTCCCTTCTCTGGGTGCCTCGGAAGAGCACAGGAGGGGAAGGCCACCTATTGGTAATCGGAGTCCTAGGTAAAGAAGGTCTCTGTGGGATTCTAGAGGAAACTGGTTACAGGGGATGCCTCTAGGAAGAGGGGCTGGGACAGGGACAGAGATAGATTTACCTAACTCCATTGTACACCACTTGAGAACTTTTATATGTTGAACCCATGAATAGTTACCAACTCAAAAAATAATAGTAAAGTCAAGGGAGGACATCTTATCTACAAAAATGAAGCAAAGCACTGTCTCCATATTGTCACGTCAGAAACAAGCACACGGAGGCCGCCTACATTCCCCTCTGGCACATCCCTTTGCTACTCTCAAAGCCACGGTTTCCTCATCTGTTGAAGGACAGAGGTACTCCGAGCCTCAGTGGCTACAAGAATCCAGTGACGATGGGCCTGGGTGTGTCAAGCAGTCTCACACAGGGCCAGGCCCTGTGCCTGGGAAGCGTCTGTCATCTTCCTCCTCCCCATCTCTTCCAGCCCTGCACCCCCCTCCCCTCTCACCCACGGTTTGAGTTTACCCATTCGGGACCCCCACATGCCTTTATGACTCATGGTTTCTTCTCAGAGAAAGCCACAGATGGCTCCCTGCAGAGCGAGGACTGGGCCCTCAACATGGAGATCTGCGATATCATCAACGAGACGGAGGAAGGGTAAGGGCCCCCCAAGGAGAGGCTGTGGGGCGCAGGTAGAGATGGCCATCCACCACGCGGGCAGTGGCTGCCAGGAACCTGCTGCTGTCGTCCTCAGCCCCACTCCCTGGTCTTGCCAAGGACTCACGAGAGTAAGGGTGGCGGAAGGAGTGGTGGGCAGAGGTCAGGAGAGAGAAAGCAGGAGGCAGAAAACCTCAGCAAGCCTCTAGACAGGCCTGGGAGCTGCAAGTCACTGCAGTATCCTTGGGGACAGCAAGCCCCCATGTTCCTTGTAACCACGGGAGGAACAGGCTCAGCGTCATTCAAGTGCATTGCTGTTTATTTGGGCACCTTGTATATTTCAGGCACCATAGGAGGCAGTAGGGACCCAGCAGTGATCAAAGGCTGGTGTGACCCTTAATCTTACCAAGTGTGGCACTTAAATGTAGTCTCATTACTAAAGTGTCTCCCTCATTGGCTTGTGGTCTCCTTGTCATACGCTTTGCGCTCCTAGCAGAGTGCTGGACACCATGGGCCCACAGCAGTGGCAAGGCCAGAACTTCCGATTCCCAGAGCTTCCCTCTAGGGAGGGAAGGTGTCCAACAAGGACGCTGTCCCTGCCCTCTAGGAGGCTTCTTCTCTCCCAGGGTAGGCCCCCAGGTCAGTGGCGCGTGGCAGAACACACCAGGGAATGATTCTGATTCCCTTTTCTCTAGGCCACTGTAGACGTGGAAACAAGTCCCCATAAAGCACTGAAGTAGCCCGTGCGTCAGCGGCAAGTCAAGAGCAGGAGCCAGGGAAGGGAGAGGGGCTGCCCAGGGAGGCAAGGGTTGGAAACTGCTCTCAGGCTTCTGGGCCAGGACTCCCCTTGGTCGGCCACAGTCCCTTTCCCCACCGTGTCCCTTCCACGGCACTCGTGACCGTCTCCACAGCTCCAGCCCTCAGGCAAACTCGTCCCTAGAAAGCCTTGCCTCTGCCTTCACTGCTGCTGAGAACCAGTGCCACGGTTCCAGGCTCTCCTGCCTTAGTCCTGCATGGGGTCAGCACTGACAGGCAGGCAGACAGCAGGATGAGCCCCAGGGGCCGCTGGCCAGGCTTGGAAATGTTACTCATGCTTCGGCAGCAGGCGGGGCTCTAGGAAGGGAAGCTGTCCAAAGAGAACACCATCCCTGCCCTCTAGCAGGCTTCTCTGCCCAGGGCAGGCCCCCAGCTCAGTGTGGCAGGGCAGAACTGGCCGGGGAGACTGGAGGACCTAGGAAGGTGTCGTGGATGGGATGGATTTTAGCTGAGCTTCACCTCATGGATGTGGAGATCAGGGTGCAAATGAGGCCCCTGCACAAAGGCTTTTAGACAAGAGCAGTTAGGGCAGCACTGAGGATGCCTGTATTGGGCCGAGGGTGGAGGGTGGTGGGAATCACAGAGGGAACAGGAAGCACAGGCTGGCACCCCAGCTCGGGGCCTCCTACCACCGTGACCCCTAGGCTTCTTCAACCCTCCCCAACCTCCCCCACACTCACTGTGGCCTCCTCTTAGTTCCTCCAAGGCACCAAGCTCCTCTGCACCCAAGACCTTGGTCCAGGCTCTGACCTTGACCTGAACTGCTCTGTCCCCACACCCCCAGCTGGTCCTTCCCGTCTTTCAAGGCCCAACTACAAAACCACCTCCTTGGAGGTCTTTTCTGACCACCCCCATCCTCACCCCCACCCTTTTTCTGGGGCCTGCTTATTCCCTGTTCTTCTTTGGGTTTCCCCGCAGTGTGAGGAGGAGGCAGGGCCATATGGTCTTATTGCCACTGTATCCCCAGCACCTAGCATGGTGCTGCACACATATTGGTTGCTTAATAAGACTGGAATGGGCCAGACATGGTGGTTCACACTGGTAGTCTCAGCATTTGGGGAGGCTGAGGCAGGAGGATCACTTGAGCCCAGGAGTTCTGGGCTGCAGTGAGCTGTGATTGCACCACTGCACTCCAGCCTGAGCGACAGAGTGAGACTCTGTCTCAGAAAAAAAAAAAAGACTTGAATGGAAGGATAAATGGACAGAGCAGCTGGCCAGGATGGGCCTCAGAACACTATGCTGTCTGGGCTCCGGGGCTCATGCCTGTAATCCCAACACTTTGGGAGGCCAAGGCGGGAGGATCATTTCAGCCCAGGAGTTCGAGACTAGCCTGGGCAACATAGCAAGACCTCATCTCTATTTTTTTTAATAAAAGTACTATGCCTCCAGGTTATTTGTTCTGAAACTTGAGCATGCGTAAGAAACCCCTGGGGAGCATGAGAAGCATTCAGATTCAGAGGCCCCAGGCTTTGAGAATTTGGTTCATGTGGTCTAGGATTGGGGCCTAGGGTTCTACATGTTTTTAAGTGTCTTTTTTTTTTTTTTTTTTTTTTTTTTTTGGAGACAGGGTCTCACTCTGTCGCCCAAGCTGGAGTACAGTGGCGCTATCTCAACTTACTGCAAACTCCGTTTTCCGGGTTCAAGCAATTCTCCCACCTCAACCTCCCAAGTACCTGGGATTACAGGCTTGTACCACCACGCCCAGCTAATTGTTGTATTTTTAGTTGGGACAGGGTTTCACTGTGTTGGCCAGGCTGGTCTTGAACTCCTGGCCTCAAGTGATCCACCTGCCTCTGCCTCCCAAAGTCCTGGGATTATAGGCATGAGCCACCGCACCCAGCCAGGTTCTGCATTTTTAATAGAATACACTAACCTTTTCTCAAAGTGACTCTGCTGCAGGAGGTCCAGAGGCCACAGGCTGTGGGTCCCTGCTGAGCAGTGGGCTAGGAAGACTCGGATGTGATCAGAACCTGGCTGGATACACAAAACAGATGGGTCACGGGGAGGATGGCCAAATCAGAGCTGTTCCAACTCTCCAGGGCCTCTGCTGTTGGGTAAAGGGCTCTGTTCCTTCCTCTTGTCCTCCTTCTTAGTCCCAAAGATGCCCTCCGAGCAGTGAAGAAGAGAATCGTGGGGAATAAGAATTTCCATGAGGTGATGCTGGCTCTCACGGTGAGTGCCCCATCTGTCTGTCCTATGGCAGGACTACAGTCCACTGAAAGTCACCTCCCCTCAGACCCAGCAGGACTCCCAGCCCCCCTCGGGCTCCTCATTTGAGGCTGGAAAGGAACGGTCTGTGGGCAAAGCACCATCCTGTCTACACTGCAGACAGATGCAGAATGGCAAGAGGCCATTTGGAAAGGTTCTCCCTAATCCCACAGCACGGGAGCAGACACATCACTCCAGAACCGCTGGCAGGGAGAGCCTGGGCCAGAGGACCTGCGGGTGACGTGGAAGCCCACTAAACCCAGGCCTCCATGGGGTCAGGGAGGCTGCTGGACTGAGTTGGGTGCTGCCCGGCACTTCGGTGCTCTGGAAAATGAATGTAAAATAAATGCCAGTGGCTGAGAACAGC
Source organism: Cacajao melanocephalus (assembly GCA_963573385.1). Taxonomy (NCBI): domain Eukaryota; kingdom Metazoa; phylum Chordata; class Mammalia; order Primates; family Pitheciidae; genus Cacajao; species Cacajao melanocephalus. Next base: position 76,541 of record CAUYLG010063230.1, read on the forward strand.
CTTGCCCACGCCACTGAACCAGTGTAGATCTCAGGACGGCCAGACACGTGTGGGCCTCCTAGCTGTCGGCCTGGGTTTGGCTGGGGAAGATAGAAATGCTGTCCCATCCTCCCCACAAGCCACATTTATATCCAGGTAAATTGGCTTAAGCAAAAAGCAAAGGCAGTTCCTGCGACTCAGTGGGAAGCGGAGAGTGGGGGAGGGAAGTTCAGTGCCTTTTCCCTGGGCTGCAGGCTCACCAGTTGATTGACAGCTCCGGTTCTCCTTGCTTTCCTCTTGGAGAGCCCCTTCCCTCTAGACCATATCAGCTCAGAGACAGCATCAGGATTCTGTGTGCACTGACACCAATCAAGCAGGGAAGTCCAGCCCGCACACCACCCCTCTGCCCACCCTAGGCCATACCTTCCAGGAAGCAAGTCCCCCAGTCCTGGCATTGTCCCAGTCTTCCACGTTCAGGGGTCTCACTCTAGGAAGTCCCGTCTCCTCTGCACGTCTCCCCTCTGGGACACAGGAGGAGCCACGAGGGTGGGGGTCCTGGGCACCGCCCCTCCTCTGACCAGGTGCTCAACCGCACCTCTTGTCCCTCCAGGTCTTAGAAACCTGTGTCAAGAACTGCGGGCACCGCTTCCACGTGCTGGTGGCCAGCCAGGACTTCGTGGAGAGTGTGCTGGTGAGGACCATCCTGCCCAAAAACAACCCACCCACCATCGTGCATGACAAGGTGCTCACCCTTATCCAGGTGAGTGCCAGAACAGGGCAGGGCAGGGCCAGGAAGAGCTGGCAGGGCAGGGCCAGGAAGAGCTGACAGTGCAGGAGCTTCCTGCCCAGCCGAGAGCTCGAGGCCATCGTGTTTGCCCCAGGCTCCACTTCTCATGTCAGGGCATCTCAGTTATCTGCTCGGGGGATATTCTGGGCGGGGAGGAAGCTTGCCAACTGTGTGCTTTGCTGTGGAGGGGGCAGGGCAGATGTAGTTAAAAAAAAATAGGAAAAGTATGTCTCTTCTCTGGGTGCCAGGTGGGTGGGCTCATGGGGGGAAGGTGAGCTGTGGTTACCGGCCATGTCCCCTTGTCCCCTCTCAGTCCTGGGCTGACGCGTTCCGCAGCTCGCCCGATTTGACAGGTGTGGTCACCATCTATGAGGACCTGAGGAGGAAAGGTCTGGAGTTCCCCATGACTGACCTGGACATGCTGTCGCCCATCCACACGCCGCAGAGGGTGAGAGAATTGCCGCGCCGGGGACTAAGGGAAGGGAGGCAGGACTCATCCCCCAGAGACATCCCCAGACTGGCCCCTGACTTCCTGGGCTCTTGACGTTCCCAGGAGTCCTCACTGATCCTGTTTTCCTCCCTCTAGACCGTGTTCAACTCAGAGACACCATCAGGACAGGATTCTGTGGGCACTGACACCAGCCAGCAGGAGGACTCTGGCACGCACACCGCCCCTCTGTCCACCCCGGCCATACTCTCCAGTGACACACCCATAGCACCAACCCCGGAGCAGGTAAACAAGCCTGGGTTCAAAACCGTCAGGTCCAGGCAAGTGGGCCACACACGTCAGGGTGGGCCCCCCGTCAGCACTGACCATCCACGGAGCCTCCACTTCTTCCTCACAGCAGCCCACAGGGTGTGTGTGATTCTTCCTGTTTGAGAGATGAGGCTCAGAGAGGTCCATTCACTTGCCCAGAGCACACAGTCATCACACAGCTGGGATTCCAGCTCACGTCTGTCTGACTCCTGGCAGGCACTGCCCCATACCTTGGCCATTTGCCAACCCGTGTTTTCCCTCCGACAGCAAGATGGAGAGGAGATGCCCTGTAGGCGGCCCCTGCAACCAGGGCAGCTGCACCTGTGTGGTTTCTTACATGCTCACAGCTTTCATTTGAGCCAGGCATGGTCACGTGCATCTGTGATCTCAGCTTCTCAAAGGTTCAGGCAGGAGGATGGCTTGAGCCTAGGAGCTCAAGACCAGGCTGGGCAACTTAGAGAGACCTGTTTAAAAAAAACAGGAAGAAAAAATAGTTTCATTTGAACAGAGGTTCTGCCTGAAAAGTTTTAAAACATCTGTACAAAAAATAAAAAAACCTGTCCATTGTACCATGCTGCTTCCTGTGAAGTCTCAAGAAGGTTTGATGCTTTTTGATTTGTTTGAGACAGTCTTGCTCTGTCACCCAGGCTGGAATACAGTGGCACTCAGAGACACCATCAGGACAGGCTGATGCAAAATGTTTAGGCTGATTGCAACCTCTGCCTCCCAGGTTCAAGCAATTCTCCTGCCTCAGCCTCCTGAATAGCTGAGACTACAGGCAGGAGCCACCACGCCCAGCTAATTTTTTGTATTTTTAGTAGAGAGGAGGTTTCACCATGTTGGCCAGGCTGGTCTCAAACTCCTGAGCTCAAGTGATCTTCGTCTCTGCCTCCTAAAGTGCTAGAATTACAGGCATGAGCCACCGTGCCTGGCCAAGAAGGTTTGAGACTTAGCGTGAGATTCTAGGGGGCAGGTTTTTCCAGAACCTGTGATGGGCTTTGAAGGATTACCCACCTCAGAGCAGGTGGCACCCTGACTGAGGCAGTCTGGGCATCTCACTTCCTTCCTCCTGAGGCTAGAGGTGGGCCGACTTGCCCATTGGGCCATGAGCCACTTGTGGAGTGCCACGGTTGCTGTATCTGCTGAGTGACCTCTACAGCCATGACCAGCTCGTAGAGCTTGGGGGCTTGTCATTCCAGACTTTTGGCTGCTGGGGTGGGGGCACCCACTTTAGAGGTGCTGTACACAGTTCAGACTCATCACATCAGTAGAGCATAAAGGCGGAGCTGCCGAGTGTGCTGGGGAGGAAGACGTGTATACGTGAGGGAAAGAAAAGTGAAGCTTAACTTTCCAAATAAGCGTCCTCACTGCCCGTTTTATGTATCATTTGAACTCATTCTCCCCCTAACCTATTTGAACAGAAACTTCCGTAATTTGTTATCTCATGGCAAGTTATGAAATCACCCCCCAGGGTTACAAATATTACTAGAAAATTTTGCTAACTGGACCAAATTATTAACGCATTTCCTGTTTACCCCAAGAATACACTTGCCTCTAATCCTAACGTAACATCATATACATTTCTGTTACTTTGGGAGTGGAGACAAGTCTGTTTAGAAATAACTCCAAGAACAGTTTTTTTATGTTTTATTTTCATGTTGAAAATCAGATTTGCTTCAGCCTCAAAGAGCGTGTTTATGTAAAATTAAATGAGTGCTGACAGCAAGCTGCACTTTTTTTTTTTCTGAATGGGTTAAAGGTGTGTAAAAAACCACCTTGGTGGTGCAAAAAAATTGTCTAATTCAGTTATGATTTTAACCAATTGCCTGAAGTCTAGCATCTGTGTGGATTAAGACTCTAATTACTTCTAATACAAGAAGCTGCTTGCTAAACAAAAACTAAGCAGTCTTTGTTTAATTCAAGAGTCCCCTTTTGTCTCTTGGGACATGTTAAGACATCAGGTGTGCAGTGATGTTACTCCCAGACTCCTTTGTAATTAAGTCCCATCTGATTTGGATACATGGGGTTTGTGATCAATAGTTTTCCCCCCTCACTCATACCAAGAGTGTTCATTAAATAAGCCAAATAGATCAAACATTTTGCCAGTTTTAGGAGGTGTCAGTGAACCATCGTGGATTTACTACTTGTCTCTATGCTCCATTTCTTCAGCTGTAAAGGCAGGGATATTGGTGCCTACCTAGGGTAAAAGTTAAGTTAGCAATATATGTTCAATGCTTGGTACTTACTAGTAGCTGCTATCACAATCGTGAATGTATGTAGTGATACTCATCAACTATAACTCAGCCACATGATTTAGAATGCACCAGCATTTCTCAAAACGTAAAAGGGTTCTTCAGTCACATAAACTTTGGAAGCTTTCATATTGATCTTTTCCCAGGCATTCCTAGTGTATATAAGGATGTTAAACACCCCCAAGGTCCCACAGCATAAGGTCTTATATCAATCGCCTTTCACAGCCTGACCTCTTTGAGGAGACTGCAGCTTTATTGAAAATGTTTCCCCAACTTCTTCGAACCCTTTGACCTTTGAAAACCTGCCCACATCCCTTGGAACAAGTGCTAAATCTGAGTTTCATATTCAAGGTGGGGGACAGGGCAAGGACTATCCTTAGATGAGCCTGGGACACCAAAACAGACCAGAAACAAGACAAAATCCCAGTCCTCTAGGAGGAGAGAGGACAGAAGCCCAGTCCTCCTGGGAGAGAGAGGACAGAATCCCAGTCCTCTAGGAGAAGAGAGAGGACAGAATCCCAGTCCTCTAGGAGAGAGAGAGGGCAGAATCCCAGTCCTCTAGGAGGAGAGAGAGGGCAGAATCCCAGTCCTCTAGGAGGAGAGAGAGGGCAGAATCCCAGTCCTCTAGGAGGAGAAAGGGCAGAAGCCCAGTCCTCTAGGAGGAGAGAGAGGGCAGAAGCCCAGTCCTCCTAGGAGGAGAGAGGGTAGAAGCCCAGTCCTCTAGGAGGAGAGAGAGGGCAGAAGCCCAGTCCTCCTAGGAGGAGAGAGAGGGCAGAAACCCAGTCCTCCTAGGAGGAGAGAGAGGGCAGAAGCCCAGTCCTCCTAGGAGGAGAGAGAGGGCAGAAGCCCAGTCCTCCTAGGAGGAGAGAGAGGGCAGAAGCCCAGTCCTCCTAGGA
>CAUYLG010063232.1:0-36732 GCA_963573385.1 Cacajao melanocephalus
ACTGAGGCCTGGCTAACAAAGCATAGTGTCCTCCTGGCCACAATGCCTGGCATAGGTGCAGGCACAGGCACGTGACCTAAGCAGGCCCAATCAGAACCAGGCTCAGAGCCTTTCTTTTTATTTATTTTGAGACGGAGTCACACTCTGTCACCCAGGCTGGAGTGCAATGGCACGATCTCGGCTCACTGCAACCTCCGCCTCCCAGTTTCAAGTGATTCTCGTGCCTCAGCCTCCTGAGTAGCTGGGATTACAGGCATGTGCCACCATGCTAGGCTAATTTTTGTATTTTTAGTAGAGATGGGGTCTCATCATGTTGGCCAGGCTGTTCCTGAACTCCTGACCTCAGGTGATCCACCTGCCTCGGCCTCCCAAGGTGCAGGGATTGGGGCCGGGCGCAGTGGCTCCCGCCTGTTATCCCGGTGACTTGGGGGAGGCTGAGGCAGGAGAATCACTTGAACCCGGGAGGCAGAGGTTGCAGTGAGCCGAGATCAGGCCACTGCACTCCAGCCTGGCAACAGAGCAAGATTCTGTTTCAAAAAATAAAAAAGTGCAAGATTACAGGGGGGAGCCACTGCACCTGGCCCCTCCTAGCTAATTTTTAAATTTTGTTTTGAGATAGTGAGAGATGAGGGTCTTACTATCTTGCCCAGGCTGGTCTTTTTTTTTTTTTGGAGACAGAGTCTTGCTGTGTTGCCCAGACTAGAGTGCAGTGGCATCATCTTGGCTCACACCAACCTCTGCTTCCTGGGTTCAAGTGATTCTTGTGCCTCAGCCTCCTGACTAGCTGGGATTACAGTCACGCACCACTACGCCCGGCTAATTTTTTTTTCTTTTTCTTCCTTTTTTTTTTTTTTTGAGATGGAGTTTCACTCTCTCGCCCAGGCTGGAGTGCAACGGTGTGATCTCGGCTCACTGCACCCTCCACCTCCCAGGTTCAAGCGATTCTCTTGCCTCAACCTCCCAAGTAGCCAGAATTACAGGCACCTGCCACCATGCCTGGCTAATTTTTTGTATTTTTAGTAGAGATGGGTTTTCATCATATTAGGCTGGTCCTGATCTCCTGACCTCGTGATCCACCTGCCTCGGCCTCCCAAAGTGCTGGGATTACAGGCATAAGCCACTGTGCCAGGCTTTTTTTTTTTTAATGGCGTTTCGCTCTTGTTGCCCAGGCTGGAGTGCAATGGCATGATCTCGGCTCACTGCAACCTCCGCCTCCCAGGTTCGAGCTATTCTAGTGCCTCAGCTTCCCAAATAGCTGGGATTACAGGCACACACCACCACACCTGTCTAATTTTTGTATTTTTAGTAGAGACAGGGTTTCTTTATGTTGGCCAGGCTGGTCTCAAACTCTCGACCTTAGGTGATCCGCCCGCCTTGGCCTCCCAGAATGCTGGGATTACAGGCATGAGCCACTGTGTCCCACCACGGCCGATAGTTTTTTAACCTTCTGTCTTCTAGTAGTACCCAGTTTTTATTGTTGCCATTTTTATGTCTGTAAGTACTTGATGTTTAGCTCCCACTTACTAGTGAGAACATGTGATATTTGGTTTTCTGTTCCTGTGTTAATTTGCTTAGGATAATGGCCTCTCATTAATTTATTAGTCAACAAATATTTATTTATTGAGTGTCTACTATGTGCCAGGCACTAGGGATACAATACATTGATGAGCAAGAGTGCTGTTCTTGTAGAGTGTAGCAGAGAACAATATAAATCAAATAATTACACTAATAAATGTATGATTACAAATTGGGAAATGCTCTAAAAGAAAAGAAACAGCCCAGGCATGATGGCTTACACCTGTAATCCCAGCACTTTGGGAGGCTGAGGTGGGTGGATCACCTGAGGTTGGGAGTTGGAGACCAGCCTGGCCAGCATGGAGAAATCCTATCTCTGCTAAAAATACAAAATTAGCCAGGCATGGTGGCGCATGCCTGTAATTCCAGCTACTTGGGAGACTGAGGCAGGAGAATCACTTGAACCCGGGAGGCGGAGGCTGTGGTGAGCTGAGATCGTGCCATTGCACTCCAGCCTGGGTAATAAGAGCAAAATTCTGTCTAAAAAATAAAAAAGGAAAGAAACACAGGTAAATGCAACACTCCAGGGTAATAGTACTGGGAGTAACATGTCCCTTGCAAGTGCTCTTTGTGGATTTCTCTACATGCCTTAAAGTCTGGAGTGATTCACTTTTCATATTTTCTGTTTGGTGTATTTTATCCTCCCTGTGAGAGGAAGAGAGAATGGAAAGAGAATCAATTCCTGCTTTTTTGAAGTTTCAGTGGAGGAACTAAAAAATATTTTCAAACTACAAGCTGATATAAGCACATTATAAGAAAACTGGGGCCAGGATCGGTGGCTCACGTCTGTAAACCCAGCACTTTGGGAGGCTGAGGCAGGCTGATCACAAGGTCAGAAGTTCGAGACCAGCCTGATCAACATGGTGAAAAAACCGTGTCTCTACTAAAAATGCAAAAATTAGGCTGGGCATGGTGGCTCACGCCTGTAATCCCAGCACTTTGGGAGGCTGAGGCAGGTGGATCACGAGGTCAACAGATTGAGACCATCTTGGCCAACATGGTGAAACCCCGTCTCTACTATAATACAAAAATTAGCTGGGCATGGTGGTGTGCACCTGTAGTCCCAGCTACTTGGGAGGCTGAGGCAGGAGAATTGCTTGAACCCAGGAGGTGAAGGTTGCAGTGAGCCGAGATCTCGCCTCTGCACTCCAGCCTGGCGCCGGGTGACAGAGTAAGACTCTGTCTCAAAAAAAAAAAAAAAAAAAATTAGCCGAGAGTGTAGCATGCCTGTAATCCCAGCTACTCAGGAGGCTGAGGCAGGAGAATCACTTGAACCAGGGAGGTGGAGGTTGCAGTGAGCCGAGAGTGTGCCACTGCACTCCAGCCTGGGCAACAAAGCGAGACTCCGTCTCAAAACAAACAAACAAACAAATAAAACAGGGACCAGGCGCAGTAGCTCACGCCTGTCATCCCAGCACCTGGGGAGGCTGGGGCAGGAGGATTGCTTGAGCCCAGGAGTTCAAGACCAGCCTGGGCCACAGTGAGACCTCGTCTCTACAAAAAATGAAAAACTTAGCCAGGCATGGTGGTGTGCACCTGAAGTCCTGGCTACTTGGGAGGCTTAGGTGGGACATCCCTTGAGCCCAGGAGTTCAAGGGTTCAGTAAGTAATGAAGTTCAAGGCTTTGTTGTGACACTGTGCTCCAGCCTGGGTGACAGAGTGAGACCCTATCTCAAGAAAAAAGAAAAAGAAAATTGTAAAATAGAAAAAAGAAAAAAAAAGTCAAGATTCCAAAATCTTAACAATTATTTTGTCTCCTCTTTATTTTTTATTACTTATTCACTTATTTTTATAAACAGAGATAGGGTCTTGTTCTATTGATCAAGGTCTTGAATTCCTGGCCTCAAGCTATCCTCCTGCCTCAGCCTTCCAAAATGCTGGGATTACAGGCATGAGCCACCATGCCCAGGCCCATTTTGTCTTCTGAGTTTGTTTCCTGTGCATATTTTTTCTGATACATCACTCGGGATCAATGTAGAAAATACGTAAAAAAAAGTACAAGTTATAGAAATAGGGGGAAACCTACTTAGAGGCAAGCATTGCTAATTTTGGCACATCTTCCAATTTGTTTTAATTATCTTATGATTGCAATCATGGTATGTATATAATTTTGTAGATTACTTTTTTCTAGATGACAGTCTTAAAAATAACATCATCATATAACAATGATGGTAAGATTATCTTGGCACTCAGGATACTTTTGGCTACAATTAACAGGAAACTCAATTCAAGTTGGCTTAAACGTTAAGAAAATGCATCAGGTCACCTAACTGGAAGTCCAAAGGTGGGGCAGGCTTCAGAGTTAACTTCTGCAAAGGTCACTAATACTATCAAGGACTCAGATTCCTTCTGCGGGCCCACCATGACGTCCAGTGTCGGCTTCATCCTGTGGCTTTCATCTGATGAACCACTCCCAAAGCTCCTTGCTTCCTCCTTCACCTCCAGGTGGAAAGAGTAGATGGCTCAGGACCTCTCCCAGAAAAATAAGGTAGCCTTATTCCCAGAATAAATTCTGAAAAGCCTCTAGCAATCTTATCCTCCGGTTTTGCTGATCCAAAATGTATCCAATGGTCATTTCTGAACCAAACATTGACAAGGAGGATGAAATTTTCTTTAGATCACTTAGGACTGCCCTGGAGCTGGGTGTGGGAGAAAGGTGAATTCTTTAATAAAATGTCAGTTTTTCCGGAAGGAGAAATAGATGCTGGGCAGGCAGTCCACCGAGAGCACTGCAGTAGTCCACCCTATCCTTATTCTGGGTTTCACTTACCCACAGTACAACGCAGAAAGATACCCTATATTGAGAGACCACAGTCATGTAACTTTTATTACAGTGTATTGTTATAATTATTTTATTTTATTAGATTGTTAATAATCTCTTGCTGAATCTAATTTATACATTTAAACTTATTATAGATACATATATATAGGAAAAAAGTATATATAGAATTTGATACTATACATGGTTTCAGGCATCCTCTGGAGGTCTATGAATATGTATCCCTTGTGGATAAAGGGGAGCTAGTGTACCCTGTTTTTTGTTTGTTTGTTTGTTTGAGACAGAGTCTAGCACTGTTGCCCAGGCTGGAGTGCAGTGGCGCGATCTTGGCTCACTGCAACCTCTGCCTCCCAGGTTCAAGCAATTCTCCTGCCTCGGCCTCCCAAGTAGCTGGGACTACAGGCACACCACCACGCCCGGCTAATTTTTGTATTTTTAGTAGAGACAGGCTTTCTCCATATTGGCCAGGATGGTCTCAAGCTCTTGACCTCGTGATCCGCCCACCTCGGCCTCCCAAAGTGCTGGGATTACAGGTGTGAGCCACCAGGCTGGTCTTGTTTTTTTTGTATTTTGTTTTGAGACAGAGTCTTGCTCTGTCACCCAGGCTGGAGTGCAGTGGTGCGATCTTGGCTCACGGCCACCCTGGGCCTCCTGTGTTCAAGCGATTCTCCTGCCTCAGTCTCCCAAGTAGCTGGGACTAGAGGCGTGCCACCACACCTGGCTAATTTTTGTATTTTTAGTAGAGATGGGGTTTCACCATATGGCTCAGGCTGGTCTTGAACTCCTGACCTCATGATCCACCCGCCTCAGTCTCCCAAAGTGCTAAGATTACAGGCGTGAGCCACCACGCCCAGCCTGTACCTTGTTTTCCATAGACCTCTCACTCCAAGGTACTTTCTCATGTGATCTCCTTACAATAAACGCCCAGAAAAGAGTTGCCTATCTAGTCAGGGCCTCCAGTACTGCTCTCATCCATCCCCCATACTTTGTGATCTGAAAAGGCAAACAGCCTAGTGCTTGGAGTCCTCTTTGAATATTTCAAGAGCAACGTAAGTTTAGACATAGGGCATAATTTTTCAGAAAGTGGAGAAAATATCAATTCTTAACTAGTATAACTTTTACCAGATGGTAAACTGATGAACATCCCAATTGCCTAGCACCGTCTATACGAGAGTCAATACCACCTTCTGGGCACCTCTAAGAAATGCTCAAAACTGCATGGCCTTCAGGAAATAAAGTCCTAGAGGAAGTCCTAAGGCTCAACAGATCCGGGATTAGATGTGCTAACAGGAAATTTGTGGGGTTTTTTTATTTTTTAATTTTTTTAGAGACAGGGTTTCACCATGTTGGTCAGGCTGGTCTTGAACTACTGACTTCAGGTGATCCTCCCGCCTCGGCCTCACAAAGTGCTGGGATTATAGGTGTGAGCCACTGCGCCCAGCCAACAGGAAATTTTGAATAAAATTATGGGAATTCATGAGCAAGTCTTGTGTCTAAGCCTGTGGAGCTGGTAATTTGCCTCAGATAGTACTTTTTTTCTTTTTTTTTTGACGGAGTCTTGCTCTGTCGCCCAGGCTGGAGTCCAGCGGCACAATCACAGCTCACTGAAGCATCAACCTTCTGGGCTCAAGCAGTCCTTCCACCTCAACCTCTCAAGTAGCTGGGACTACAGGCACATGCCAGCACACCCAGCTGATTTTTACATTTTTGTAGAGATGGAGGTCTTGCTATGTTGCCCAGGCTAGTCTTGAACTGCTGGCCCCAAGTGACCTTCCCACCTCAGCCTTCCAAAGTGCTGAGATCACCGGCATGAGCCCACCACACCCAGATAAAACTGGACATCTTCATGATTTATTCACTCACATCAAATCAGCTTCTTCTCAGGCATTTTTCCAAGTTAACATTTAATTATTGTTTACCAAGCGGTTGAAATTGCTGTGTCCCTTACTCCTTCTCATTCTCCCACCATTCAATCCAAATCTCTGTCAGATTTTGCACGTTAGAATTAGAGGTGCCCACCAAAAAGAACTGAGACTCTGAGAACCGTGAGCTTGTTTTTATTCACTGTTGAATTTCCGATACCAACACATTGCCTGGTGTGCAGCAGGTACCCAATAAAGGCAGGCAGGCAAGGAACAAGAGATGGTCTGGGAAGCAGACTTAAAGCAAACATGAAAAGGCTTTGTTTCTTCTTCCTACTTATTCTGAGTTGGAGTTTCAAAAGAAGTTTGGTATAATGATGAGTTTTGGTTTCGGTTTTGTCTTTTTTAGTGGTGGTGGTAGGTATGTGTTAGTTGCAACTAGATTCATCTATGTCTCTTCAGGAGTCAAAGGCCATGAAACTAAGAGTGTCCAGAATGTTTTGGGTGGGACTGCACAAGTTACTTCTCTGGCTGACTAGACTGATGTGCATGCCTTCCCGGGCAGCAGAGATTTTATGTTGGATTGCAGTGTGCTGAGCACTTGGACCCACCCTTATATAAGCCACACATTTCTCTGCCTCTGCTCCTTCACCTGCACACTCCTCTGCCAAGAAACTAGGGAAAGCATTTTGTCGGAGATGTTTTGGAGCCGAAGTTTTTCTTCTGGCTCAGAGCAAACTGCAATAAACTCTGGCAACAACCAGCTCCAGGAAGTGCAGGAAATGACACATATCTCCGCTGCAGCAGCTTTTGTTCAAAAAACCGGGTGACTTCATATGATCATGTGTGCTGTGGAATATATGCACTGAACCAAAAGCTCCTCATGGGTTTTTTTAAAGCAAAGATTATTAGACAAAGCTAAAACAGTTCAGTAATTTTGTCTCAAGGCCAACTCATGTTGAAAAGTTGGATAGCTTTGCACAGTGGCAGGATCACAGCCAATGAGGCATGATTATTGCTAATTGAAAACTTTTCCCAATACCCTGGCATTGGCAATTTTTGACAGTCTCTACGGAGACTGAACTTCAAAAACAAAAGTTGATTGTAAATTTCTTTTCTTTTCGAGATGGGAGTCTTGCTCAGTTGCCCAGGTTGGAGTGCAGTGGCATGATCCTGGCTTACTGCAATCTGTCTTCCAGGTTCATGTGATTCTCCTGCCTCAGCCTCCTGAGTAGCTGGGATTACAGGCACCTGCCACCATACCCAGCTAATTTTGTATTTTTAGTAGAGACAGGGTTTTGCCATGTTGGCCAGGCTGGTTTTGAACTCCTGACCTCAAGTGATCCACCTGCCTCGGCCTCCCAAAGTGATGGGATGAAGGGCATGAGCCACCACGCCCAGCAAGATTTCAAATTTCTATACGAGTTTGGAAAAGGTATAACACTACCAATGACTTGTTATTATTTAGTCTACTAAATTTAAATTTACTATTATTATTTAGTCTACTAAATTTACTAATTCCTTCCTTTTCTGAAGTCCCATAATATTTCTAGTCTGAAGCTATGACTTATTACTTTAAGACTGATCTCTAGGCCAGGCACGGTGGCTCACGTCTATAATCCTAGCACTTTGGGAGGCTGAGGTGGGTGGATCACCTGAGATCGGGAGTTCAAGACCAGCCTGGCCATCAGGGTGAAACCCCATCTTTTTTTTTTTTTTTTTTTTTATTAAGACAGGGTTTCACCATGTTGGTCAGGCTGGTCTTGAACTCCCGACCTTAGGTGATCCACCCGCCTTGGCATCCAAAGCGCTTGGATTACAGGCGTGAGCCACCACGCTCGGCCAAAACCCCATCTTTAAAAAATAAATAAATAAAAAATAAAAGACCGATCTCTAGTTGTTTTATATATACAAATTTTATCTAAGCTCCAGAGCAGGGATTATAATATATATTTTTTATGTACAGTCTCACTATTGCCCAGGCAGTGACATGATCCTGGCTCACTGTAACTTTTGCCTCCTCGGTTCAAGCGATTCTTGTGCCTCAGCCTCCTGAGTAACTGGGATTATAGTCACAGGCCACCATGTCCAGGTTTTTTTTTTTTTTTGAGACAGAGTCTTGCTCTATCACCAGGCTGGAGAGCAGTGGCAACCTCGGTTCACTGCAACCTCCGCCTCCTGGATTCAAGTGATTCTCTTGCCTCAGCCTCCTGAATAGCTGGGACTACAGATGTGCGCCACCAAGCTCAGCTAATTTTTGTATTTTTAGTAGAGATGGGGTTTCACCATGTTGGCCAGGAGTCTTGATCTTCTGACCTCGTGATCTGCCTGCCTCAGCCTCCTAAAGGGTTGGGATTACAGGCATGAGCCAGCATGCCCAGCCTTTTTTTTTTTTTTTTTTTTTTTTTTTTTGTATTTTAGTAGAGACGGGGTTTCACCATGTTTCTCAAGCTGGTCTCAAACTCCTGAGCTCAGGCAATCTGCCCGCCTCTACCTCCCAAAGTGCTAGGATTACAGGCATGAGCCACTATGCTGGCCCATATTCTATATTCCTCTGATATTCTATATCCTTTGAATCCCCCACAGCTCTTTTAAACAGTGCTTAATGCATGGAAGAGGCTTATAAATACTTCACCTGAAATTCCATTACCTATTCTAACAGAGGTTGGAAAATGGAACGCCAAGCCAGGCATGGTGGCTTATGCCTGTAATCCCAACACTGGGAGGCCGAGGTGGGCAGATCACTTGAGATCAGGAGTTCGAGACCAGCCTGGCCAACATGGTGAACCCTATCTCTACTAAAAGTACAAAAAATTAGCCAGGCATGGTGGTGCACACCTGTAATCCCAGCTACCTGGGAGGCTGAGGCACAAGGATCACTTGAACTCAGGAGGCGGAGGATGCACTGAACCGAGATGGTGTTACTGCACTCCAGCCTGGGCGACAGAGTGAGACTCTGTTTTGAAAAAATAAATAATGAGGACATAAAAATCCACTCCTGGGCCAGGTTAGGTGGCTCAAGCCCGTAATCCTAGCACTTTGGAAGGCTAAGGCAGGAGGATCACTTGAGGCCAGGAGTTCAAGACCCGCCTCTGCAAAAAATGTAAAAAGCTAGCACAGAGTGGTGGCACATGCCTGTAGTCCCAGCTACTGAAGAGGCTGAGGCAGGAGGATCACCTTAAACTCAGAGTTTAAGGTTACAGTGGGCCATGATCACACCACTGCACTCCAGCCTAACAGACAGAGGGAGATTGTCTTTTTTAAACCAAAACAGGCCGGGTGCAGTCTCACGCCTATAATCCCAGCACTTTGGGAGGCTGAGGTGAGTGGATCACTTGAGGTCAGGAGTTCAAGACCAGGCTGGCCAAATTGGCGAAACCCTGTCTCTACTAAAAATACAAAAATTGGCCGGGCATGGTGGCTCACGCCTGTAATTCCAGCACTTTGGGAGGCCAAGGTGGGTGGATCACCTGAGGTCAGGAGTTCGAAACCACCCTGACCAACAAGGTGAAACCTCATCTCTAAAAAACAAAAAACAAACAAACAAAATACAAAAATAACCTGCTTGCGGTGGTGCGCATCTATAATCCCAGCTACTCAGGAGGCTGAGGTGGGAGAATCACTTGAACCCAGGGAGCAGGGGCTGCAGTGAGCCCAGATCACGCCACTGCACTGCAGCCTGGGCAACAGAGTAAGACTCCATCTCAAAACAAAAAAACCCATTTGTTTAATGTCCAAACTACATCCTCTCTACTGACACTGGTGACCCTTTAGAGTAATGGAGATAAAATGACCTTCATGTAAAAAATTATCACTCTTTCAATTCTCATTTAGTGTATTTACTTATAACAACTTTAGGTAACCCTTCATCAGGTAGCAAATGTGCCATCATTTTCCATGTGTTTTTCCTGTCTCCTCCCAAGAGGTGATCTCTTCAAATGAAGGAGGACTCCATGGCATGCTCTCTAGCACTTGACATAGGTGTTTCGTACATGGTGGGCACTCAGATTTTTTGAATTTGTATTTTCCAGAATGTAACATCTCATGGTATGTTTTTCTTAACCCTTTTGCAATGATTCCAAAAATTCTACCCACTGATAGGTAAGTAAAGGAAAGTCCAGGCTGTTAAAAAGTTTTGTATTATGTCACACAAACTGTCTTCACATACAAGTGCATTAAAACACTTTTTCCCTCTTCCTCCTCCCCAAACATCACGGTAGACCAGTTTTTGCTAATATATGACAAAGTTGAAACATACGTCCCCTGTGAATCCTAAACAGCTAATTGTAGACACTAACATCTGGACCTTGTGATTTACTGGTCTGGTATGGGCATGAACAGTCCCAGTGCTTTTCAACTTATCCCTGAATTTTTCTCTTTTCAAAGTTCTAGGCAGTAATTAATTTTAATGCCCTCAAATTGGAGAAAGCTGGTTACTTAGAGCTTATAAATTAGCTACACTTTATGACACTAAGAATAGAGCTATGACTTATGCATATGATACCTGTCAAACTACCTAGCACCGGGAATAGAACTCTTCGGCACTAATGGATGGACTAATTAATACAAGGATTTAATACCTGACAGTGATAGTCTTAAAAACACCTATTTGTTATATTCCTTACATATAATCCAAATTCCCTTCTATCCTTCTGGCAATGTTCTCTACTGCCTGACTACGTTAATTATATAGTGTCGGCCAGGCGCAGTGGCTCATGCCTATAATCACAGCACTTTGGGAGGCCAAGGCAGGCAGATCACAATGTCAGGAGTTCGAGACCAGCCTGGCCAATATGGTGAAACCCTGTCTCTACTAAAAATACAAAAACTAGCCGGGCGTGGTGGCAGGCGCCTGTAGTCCCCGCTACTCGGGAGGCTGAGGCAGGAGAATCACTTGAACCTGGGAGGCAGACGTTGCAGTGAGCCGAGATTGTGCCACTGCACTCCAGCCTGGGTGACAAGAGTGAGACTCCATCTCAAAATAATAATAATTATTATTATAATTATAATTATTATATAGTGTCAATTTCTTGCTTGGGCCAGGTGGTGGCTCATGCCTGTAATCCCAGGATATTGGGAGGATTGCTTCAGCCCAGGAGTTTGAGACCAGCCCGGGCAACATAGTGAAACCTCATGTCTATTAAAAATATATATATATTGCTTAATGCTAATAAAAATTTGCTAGGTCATTAGTAATAAGCTACGGCATTAAACTTAAAAGGCGCTAAACCAGTTTAAATGTAAAACATTCTCATAATAGAATTGCTTTTTGATGCTTTTCCAAAGTGCTATCGTTCCTGCGAGACTTCTGTCCCGCACAGAATCAAATTCTAGGTCTTTCATTTTTGGATGGCTTGAGTACCATAAAGCACGATTTATTTGGTAACAAAAATGTTTCCAGGAGCTTCAAAAGGGACCACTGCTCAGAGCCAAAAAGGTTCCAACAGTCACTTTTCTTTAAATCTAGAACATTTATCATTAGTTTATAAAGAAAAACACAACTCTGTCCTACTTCCTCTAATAAAAATGGAAAAGATTAAGATGAGCTGTGTGCTTATCAAGAGGTGCTACACAAAGTCATCTTCTTAGTTTCTAGTTGACATGAACATTGATTGCTTCAGTGACATTTAATATTCAACATGTGATACATTACTCTTAGCAGTTTTGCGTTTACTCTCCACATATAACAAGGTCAGATATCAAAACAGTCCTGATCTTAAAACAGAGAATTCACTACCAATATTTAAAGCTGTTTCTTCCTAGGACTACAGTTTCTCAACTATGCACAGGAAGCCAAGTGGTATTCCCTTAGGATAAACTTGGTTAAGGCTCAGATAACCCTGAGGTGAACTTAGCAAAGTCCTTGTAAAGAAATCTTCAGATGAGAGACTCCACCTATGTGAATGTTAAAGCTTTAAGAGTGACCCATTCAACAGAAATGAGAGATTTTGTTAGAGCACCGAGTCTAGTGATTGACGTGGACAATCACTAGACTTGGTGCTCTAACAAAATCTTTTTTGGGTAAAATTTTACCCAAACCCCTGATTGTCTCTTCTGTATGGAAAATGGAATCAGTGATGAAGGGCCGGAAAAAACATCTTGCCACTGTACCTCTTCTACAGAGCACAAAGTAGGAGGAGGCAATTAATATACACGTGTTGGGTGTGCACCTGCGGGGAAAAAATAAACCTGTACAAAACCCAAACTGCAAATTTTGATTGAACAAGTTTAGTAATACAGTTATGATTCTCAAAATGTCTACCTTTGCAGGTAAAAAAAGAAAACTCTGAAATGAAGAGCAAATTAACTTCCTAGGAGAAACCTTCATCACCTTTTATATGCTTCTGACTGTTCTCACTCATCCCAGTGCATTTGCGTCAAATGTGCACTTCTCAGAAAAGCCAAGCTTGTACTGAGAATACTGTTCTGAGCCTACCTTTTTAAGTCCCTGCAAACAGATAGCCCAACTGTCCCAAATCTCACCCATCCACAGTCTGCAACAGGAGGCAGCCCCACAGGTACCTGCTGAAATTTGGCACTAATCTCATTAGCCCCGATTTCCCTACATGATTTTTTTTCAGTCTCTAGGAAGCACAGTGTGAACAGAAGAGACTGAAGTCTTTCTCTGGGATAGTCCCAGGAAACTGAAATTGAAGGATATTGTGGAGTGCAGGGCAAAAAACTTCCCTTGTGAACTTAGTCAATCATACATGGTATACATACATATTCTCCTGGGTATAAACAAATTTACATTAATTAATATCAGCGCAACAGAACCCAAAACATTGGTAGATCAAATTCTAATGTGACAATTTAAAAGCAGAGAGTGCTCCACTGGGTTAATAAATCATACTTAACTAACAAACAATACTTTAAATACCACATCATTAAAAACTCCTAGTAGGCATGTCCCTCTTACCAGTTACTTTTAAAACAAGGGTCATAACAGGAGAAAGAGCAAGCACCATGCTCATTACTGCAGGTTACTGGACTGCTTTGAAACAGCACTGCAGTTCACAGATAAACACTTCACATCGTCTCTTCAAGTTACTGAATCTTTCTTCTTCCGGAATGGTGATTTTAGCCTCTTCCACACACTGTTTTTGGGCTTAGATTTTTTCTCCATGGCCAGTACTGCTTCCTTTTCTTTCCTACGTATCTCCCGTACAAGGGCATGGAAAACATCATCAATGTAGTAGCGGTATGCAGCAGAGGTCTCAAAAAATGGACAGCTGAATTCTCGGGCCAATGCCAATCCTTCTTCCTTGGTGACCTTTAAAAGCAAAACACGAGAAACAGTTGTCCCAAAACCTGAATGCACCACCACCTTAACAGAAAGAAAGCTTCTCAACTCTGGAGGTGTTCAAGCAGATAGCACTGATTTTTGTAATTCTGGGAGGCTACATTATATGACTTCTAAGATTTCTTCTGCCTTCAAATAATATGATTCTATTTCTAGTCTATTTTTGAGCTTTTTTTTGGAACAGAAAATAGTTATAGATATCAAATACACAATCTTAATTCTCCCCACACTTTTTAAGAAAGAAAAGGCCAGGCACGGTGGCTCATGCCTGTAGTCCCAGCACTTTGGGAGGACAAGGTGGGCAAATCACCTGAGGTCAGGAGTTTGAGACCAGCCTGACCAACATGAAGAAACCCCGTCTCTACTAAAAATATAAAATTAGCCAGGCGTGGTGACGCATACCTATAATCCTAGCTACTCGAGAGGCTAAGGCAAGAGAATTGCTTGAACCCAGGAGGCAAAGGTTGCAGTGAGCTGAGGTCACGCCATTGTACTCTAGCCTGGGTAACAAGAGTGAAACTCCATCTCTCTCTAAAAAAAAAAAAGAAAAAAAAAAAGAAAAATAGGCTCGGCTTGGTGGCTTGCACCTATAATTCCAGAACTTTGAGAGGCTGAGGCAGGAGGTCGCTTGAGCCCAGGAGCTTGGGACCAACCTGGGCAATATGGTGAGACCCTATTTTTTTTTTTTAATTTTAAAATAATAAGATGAGGTTTTACCATGTTGGTCAGGCTGGTCTTCAACTCCCAACCTCAGGTGATCCGCCCGCCTTGGCCTCCAAAGTGCTTGGATTACAGGCGCGAGCCACCATGCCCGGCCAGAGACCCTATTTCTACAAAGAAATTTTTAAAAAATTAGCTGGGGCCGGGCACAGTGGCTCACGACTATAATCCCAACACTTTGCAAGACTGAGGCAGGTGGATTACTTGAGGTATGGGGTTTGAGACCAGCCAGGCCAACATGATAAAACCCCATCTCCACTAAAAAAAAAACAAAAAAAAAACAAAAAAAAAGCTGGGCGTGGTGGTGGACACCTGTAAACCCAGTTACTCATGAGGCTGAGGCAGGAGAATCACTTTGGACCTGGGAGGTGGAGGTTGCAGTGAGCCGAGATCACACCACTGCACTCCAGCCTGGGCAACAAAGTAAGACTCCATCTCAAAAAAAAAAAAAAAATAGCTGGATGTGGGGGTATACATCTGTGGTCCCAGCTACTTGGGAGACTGAGGTAAGAGGACTGCTTGAGCCCAGGAGGTCAAGGCTGCAGTGAGCCATGTTTGCGCCACTGCACTCCAGCCTCAGCGACAGAGCAAGATACCGTCTCAAGAAAAAAAAAAAAAACAGCTGGATGCGGTGGCTCACGCCTGTAATCCCAGGACTTTGGGAGGCCGAGGCGGGTGGATCATGAGGTCAGAAGTTCGAGACCAGACTGGCCAACATGGTGAAACCCCGTCTCTACTAAAATACAAAAACTAAATTACAGGTGGGTGCCTATAACCCAGCTACTCAGGAGGCTGAGGCGGAAGAATCACTTGAACCCAGGAGGCAGAGGTCGCAGTGAGCCGAGATCGTAGCACTGCACTCCTGCCTGGGCAACAGAGTGAGACTCTGTCTCAAAAAAAAAATTTTTTTTAATAAAAATAAAGAAAAAAAGAAAAATAAACACAAGGGAAGGGAGATATATGCTTAAACTAAAATATTGAAAACTCTCAGGAGCCCATAACTGATACATCTAATTACGGATATTCCATAATTTCTTTTGGACAGTTAGGCTGTTTCTCATTTTCTGCTACCATAAATAGCTTTGCAATGAACATGTTATATATAAATCCCTGAAAATTTTTTTCCAATGGGGATTAACTGAGAAGCATGATGAATTTGACTACTACCAAACTACTTCCAGCCAGGTGTGGTGGCTAACACTTGTAATCCCAACACTTTGGGAGGCCGAGGCAGAAGGCTCACTTGAGGCCAGGTGTTCAAGACCAGCCTGGGCAACAAAGTGAGATCCTGTCTCCACAATAAGTAAAAAAATTAGCCAGGAGTGGTGGCAGACACCTGTGGTCCCAGCTACTCTCAAAGCTGAGGTGGGAAGATCACTTGAGCTGGGGAGGTAGAGGCTGCAGTAAGCTATAGTCTCAATCTCACTGCAACCTCCACCTCCCCAGCTCAAGGAATCCTCCCACCTCAACCTCCCAACTAGCTGGAACCACATGTGCACGCACCACTATGCCCAGCTATGTTTTTTTGTATTTTTTTGTAGAGATGGGGTTTCACCATGTTGCTCAGGCTGGTCTCAAACTCCCAAACTCAAGCAGTCCGCCCACCTTGGCCCCACAAAGTGCTGGGATTAGAGGCGTGAGCCACCTCACCCAGCCTGACTTTCTATTTTAAGGCAAAAGAATCTGTAAGCCAAGAAACAAAAATGACTAATTACATAAGATTATAGACAGTATTTTCTTCTCTATCCTCACCTGTCTTAGCTGTTTGAGGTCTGACTTGTTTCCCACAAGAACCACAGGTGTATCATCAGTACGTCGAACTCGATAAATAAGCTGTTTAAACTCACGAACTTCATGGAAACTTCGACGATCCGTGATAGAGTAACAGATAATAAACCCTTCTCCTGCCCTCATATACTGGTCCCGCATGGCTGTGAACTCTGCCTATAGGGAAACAAGGGTCATTATGTACTGATGCAACCTAGCACTGCTACACACACAATTAGCTATTTCTTTCAGATTTAAAAAAATGCGTGTCAGTTACCTGCTATCCTGAGTCAGAGTGCATGAAAAATTAAGAGAGATAAACTAGTGATCTTCTCTGCGTAGGCCCTCCCCTCCCCTTTACTGGAGTAAAAAAACCTTTACTCATAACATTCTGGGATTTAATACCTGTCCAGCTGTATCCAGAATGTCCAGATTGGCAGGCTCATCATCAATACGGATTCTGATTTTATAAGCATCTTCTACAGGAGGGAAGAAAGGTGTACTATAAAGTCATAAATGCAGGAAGAAATGCCTATTTAAAACTCATTTTACAGAGTAGTAGATTCCACCCAAATTCATTAAATGCCCAGATTTTCTCAGGAAGCATACCCAGCCTAATTCACTATTTTCTAAATAATCCAGTTTTGTAATTTCTCTTTTCTGAAAGCAAATTTCTTTATGCATATTATTATAGTAACCTTAGAAAACACCACTCAATATTTCATTCACTTAACAAATGCTGTTTACATCTCAATATATTTCCTTTTAACATGTTTTTCTTGAATTCTTGCTTTGGACTCTTCCTCAAATATGAAGAGCCAACTAAATCAATGCTTCTCAATAATTCATTAAGATCAGTCAGTTGTGAAATCTACTTAATGGGCTGAGACCAGCATTAAAATAAACAAGCAGAAACCTAATTAAAATAGAAAATACCAGAGTGGGCCGGGTGTGGTGGCTCACGCCTGTAATCCCAGCAATTTGGGAGGCCGAGGCAAGAGGATCACGAGGTCAAGAGATCGAGACCATCCTGGCCAACATAGTGAAAACCCGTCTCTACCAAAAATACAAAAATTAGCCAGGCGTGGTGGCGTACGCCTGTAGTCCCAGCTACTTGGGAGGCTAAGGCAGAAGGATCACTTGAACTCGGGAGGCGGAGGCTGCAGTGAGCTGAGACTGCGCCACTGCACTCCAGCCTGGCGACAGAGCAAGACTCTGTCTCAGAAAAAAAAATAAATAAATAACCAGAGTGGGTCAGGTTGGTTGCTCTCACCACTGCAATCCCAGTGCTTTGGGAGGCCAAGGGGAGATCACTTGAGCTCAAGAATTCGAGACCAGCCTGGGCAACAGAGCGAGACCTCATCTCTACTAAAAAAAACCAAAAATATTAGCTGGGTGTAGTGGCACACGCCTGTAGTCCCAGGTATTTGGGAGGCTGAGGTGGGAGGATCACTTGAACCCAGGAGGTCCAGGCTGCAGTGAGCTGAGATCACACCACTGCACTCCAGCCAGGGCAAGAATCCCTGTCTCAAAAAAAAAGCAAAAAGAGGTAAGTAAAGTTACATAATATTTTACTTACATATACACGTGTACTTGTGTATATAATTTAATACATACATATGCACACATTCATATACTTTTTTTTTTTTGAGACAGAGTCTTACTCTGGTGCCCAGGCTGCAGTGCAGTTGTGTGATCTTGGCTCACGGCAACCTCCACCTCCCAGGTTCAAGCAATTCTCCCACCTCAGCTTCCTGAGTACCTGGGTTTACAGGAGTGTGCTACCACACCCAGCTAATTTTTGTTTTTTAAAATTTTTGTGTTTTTAGTAGAGATGGGGTTTCACCATGTTGGCCAGTATGGTCTGGAACTCCTGACCTCAGGTGATCCACCTGCCTCGGCCTCCCAAAAGTGATACAATTACAGGATTACAGGCATGAGCCACCATGCCAGGCCTTGTATGCTTTTATATCTCTACTAGTTACAATGTAAAGTTTTTCTGAGTTTACAGCCAGAGTTTGAAACCAAATGCACTAAACTATAAACTCAAGGAGAACAGAAACCGCATCTTTTTGTTCACCACTATACCCACAGGGTAAGCAGTGCTTGGCACGTAATAGAAACTCAGGAGACGTAAGTATGTGCTGTTGAGTTAGATAATATTGCCAGGAAAGTAGTTAACTGGGGAAAAATTGATTAAGACAGATAATTTGGGCTGGGCATGCTGGCTCATGCCTGTAATCCCAGGACTTTGGGAGGCCGAGATGGGCAGATCACGAGGTCAGGAGTTCGAGACGAACCTTACCAATAAGGTGAAACCCTGACTCTAATAAAAATACAAAAATTAGCTGGCCGTGGTGGCAGGCACCTGTAATCCTGGCTATTTAGGAGGCTGAGTCAGGAGAATCTTTGAACCCGGGAGGTGGAGGTTGCAGTGAGCAGAAATTGCGCCACTGCATTCCAGCCTGGGCGACAATTCGAGACTACGTCTCAAAAAACAAACACAAACGTAACTCTTACAGGAGACGAGTATTTGAGTTTTACTTTGAAGAAAGGAAAAGATGCTTCTGGAGTTCTCAAGTAAATTATCATAGGCCCTAAATTAATTTTATTCCTAGAACTCCCACTGTAATTTGAATCTCTGGACAATGTTCTAAATTTGATATAGTACATGAAAAAGTCAAGAACTTCTTCTAGCCGGGCGCGGTGGCTCACGTCTATAATCCTAGCACTTTGGGAGGCCGAGGTGGGTGGATCACCTGAGGTCAGGAGTTCAAGACCAGCCTGACCATCACGGTGAAACCCCATCTTTTAAAAAAAAAAACTTCTTCTATTTTTCCCAATCCCTGGAATCATCTACTGTATAAAATGACCACATCCAAGGCTGGGCCACCACAAAACATTATTGGCTTTGTGGGAAACAGAGCAGCAGAGGCCTGACCCAATGGAAATCCTTCCTAGAGAACTAGGATCATGGCAAAGAGTGTCACATACTGAAAACAATAGTAGTATAGCGGACTTTCTGTGCCCTCTCCCATTCCCATATCCATTATTCTTTCATATTAGAATATAAACTCTTAGAATCAAACCTGCTTCCTTATGGTTTAGGAATGAGAGTAATGTTCTTACTCTTTATAGAGACTAGCAATTAAAAAAACAAAAAGTCAAAGCAAACAAAATGACTCTTTTACTCTACTAGTGTTCTGCATCAAGAGTTAAGGACTATCGGCCGGGCGCGGTGGCTCATGCCTGTAATCCCAGCACTTTGGGAGGCCGAGATGGGTGGAACACCTGAGGTCAGGAGTTTGAGACCAGCTTGACCAACATGGAGAAACCTCGTCTCTGTTAAAAACACAAAGTTAGCTGGGCGTGGTGGTGCATGCTTTTAATCCCAGCTACTTAGGAGGCTGAGGTAGGAGAATTGTTTGAACATGGGAGGCAGAGGTTGTGGTGAGCCGAGATCCGGCCATTGCACTCCAGCCTGGGCAAGAAGAGCAAAACTCCATCTCAAAAAAAAAAAAAAAGTAGTTAAAGTCTATAAAAGACAGGAGGGCCAGGTGCAGTGGCTCATGCCTGTAATCCCAGCACTTTGGGAGGCCGAGGCAGGCAGTAATCACGAGGTCAGGAGTTCAAGACCAGCCTGGCCAACACAGGGAAACTCTGTCTCTATTAAAAATACAAAAAGTTAACCGGGCAGTGGTGGAAGGTGCCTGTAATCCCAGCTACTCAGGAGGCTGAGGCAGGAGAATCACTTGAACCCAGAAGAGATCGCGCCACTGCACTCCAGCCTGGGTGACAGTGGGAAACTCTGTCTCAAAAAAAAAAAAAGAAAAGAAAGAAAGAAAAAGACGTGGGAAAAGGCATTACTAAACGATGAACTTAAGATATAAGGAAGCAAATGAAGAGCTCCAAGTGCAAGAAGTCCAGGCTCCGCTCATCTGGGTTGTAAGAGTTCAGCAGCCTGGCTCTACTTGTTTTTCTGCTTCCTTTTGTGGAAGTTCAAACCAGCTGACTCACAGTTACAGAGTCAGTCTCAAGTCATGCCCTTAGAGAAGTGACAGCAAGAAAAGGCTTGGTTAAGTGGCCTGTATACAACCATAAAAAAATACAACAGAGAGAAAAAAATAAAAAATACAACAAAGAGAGTTGTCCCATTCATGTTCAATAAGAGACAGAGACTAAATAAAGATGGCTTATGACATACAGAGTTAAGTCTGGGAAAAAAGAAGTATTCACTTGCTTACCAATTGCTGATACCCTTGTTTCTAAATAAATCTGAATTAGACTCCAAAAAAAAAAAAAAAGGCTCAAAATATAAGTTAGAAATTTTCATGGGGTATATTTGGAAACATAGTGATGATCTGACTTACCAATGGTGGGATCATGATCTTCCGGGAACCGATGACTGATGAACTGCATGGTCATAGCTTCAACACAAGAAATAAAAGTCAAATCCTCACAAAGGTGACCCACAGAGAGAATTTTAAGTATTAACATTGCAAGATAGCCAGTATCCCATCTGGTCATTTAAGTACTTTTCATCCATACTTCCTGTCAAATGGAAAATGTTACCTACCACTCTTCCCTACACCACCAGCACCCAGCATCACTAGTTTGTATTCCCGTGAGAGCCCAGGGGGGCTGCCGCAGCTGCTACCAACAGGGCGAGTTCCAGAATCCATTGTCCTCTTGGGGCCTTCCTGGGCTGCCCCGAGGAAAAGTCACCTAGAAAAGGAGGAGGAAATGCTTAATCCAGGATGGAGACACCACGGCGGCCGTCCTCAAGCCAGTGCCTTACCTTTCCATACATACTCTGGCCTGTCCCTATTGCTCATCACTGCACCCTTTCTGGGGCTCTAAGAAATCCCCCACATCTTCACCCTCCCTCCTAGACAGTTCAATCACATGACACATCACAGGTTTTACTTTTTCCAAAGAGAAACATAAAAAGACGCAAAGAAATTTAGGTCCCGGCACAGTAGGGACAAGGAGAAAGTTTTGGGAAGAAAAGGATTCGGCCCCTTAGGCCGCAGGGGTCCTCTCACGTCCGCGGTACCCGGAGGTTCCACCCCCTCCCCATTCTCCTCCGAGACCCCTCCCGGCCCCCAGCTGCTCCTCCGCCGCCAGACTCCCCACCCCTCTGCCTCACAAGCCGATGCCCTGCTGCTCCTACCGGTTAGTGGGGACCGGAAAACCACGGCCTGTCGGGTCACCCACCTCGTCTTCTTTCCCTGGCAGAGGATCCAGTACTGACCTGTGACCCCTCCCGCAGCTGGGTAAGATGGCGCCACCGGCGCCCGTCGCGGACGGAGGGGCGGGGCCACCCCATGACGCCCCGCAGCCTGCCCCGCCTTCTTCCCACCCCTTCCCACCTCAGGTCCCTAAACCCAGTTCCGGCACTCACCGCTAAAGGCCTTCTGGTCACCTATCCAGCCTAGGGTGTATGCACGCAGACACGGGTAATCAGGAGTAGAAAGTAAATTATTGACATAAAACTAAAGAGTACGTAATAACAGACATGCAGGGACACTAAAAACATTAACAACTTACCCAGAGTTGTTTGCTGCTTGTGAAACAAAACGAAACTAATTTGGCATAATACAGTAAGAGGAAGTGAGGAAAGGGGCACTCCCCAAATCCTCCTAAAACACAGGATTGCGATCAAGATAAATGCTTCATAGCAGAAAAATCACTTTCCCAAAGGAGCAGCCACAAACTTTGGCTATTGAAACCTCGATTCATTCTCAAAAACTAGATGTTCACAACACTCCCTAATCAGAGTTCTGTATTTTAAACACTTATGACACACAAAACCTTGTTTTAAACAGGCTATTTAGGTAGCACAGGTGCTAGAAGAAACTGACACTGGAAAATTGTTCTGATGCAGCTCTGCCCACGTTTTTTTTCTTTGATCTCCCCCCACCACTACTCCCACAACTGTTCTTTGCACTCCACCCTGGCAACAGGGCAAGACTCAGTTTTCCCAAAAAAAAAAGGTCTTTCTGGGCGGATCACTTGAGGTGCAGAGTCCGAGACCAGCCTGGCCAACATGGCGAAATCCTGTCTGTACTAAAAATACAAGTTAGCCAGGCATGGTGGTAGGTACCTGTAATCTCAGCTACTCAGGAGGCTGACACTGGACAATCACTTGAACTCAGGAGGCGGAGGTTGCAGTGAACCAAGATTGCACCACTGCACTCCAGCCTAGTTGATAGAGCATGACTCCATCTCAAAAAATAAAAAGGCTTTCCAAGAATAATCTATTTCCTTTAAAATCTGCTTCATTCACTGGGCACAGTAACTCACACCTGTAATCGCAACAACTTTGGGAGGCTAAGGTGGGCAGATCACCTGAGGTCAGGAGTTGGAGACTAGCCTAGCCAATTTGGAGAAACCCCATCTCTATAAAAATACAAAATTAGGGGTCCAAAACAGGAGAAGGCTCTGTAACTGGTCGAGGTTGAAAAAAAAAAAAATGCAAAATTAGTGGGGTGTGATGGCTTGCACCTGTAATCCCAGCTACTGAGGAGGCTGAGGCAGAATTGCTTGAACTCGTGAGTCAGAGGTTGCAGTAAGCCAAGATTGCGCCACTGCACTCCAGCCTGGGTAACAAGAGCGAAACTCCGTCTCAAAAGGTGGCTCACGCCTGTAATCCCAGCACTTTGGGAGGCCGAAGCAGGTGGATCATGAGGTCAGGAGTTCGAGACCAGCCTGACCAACATGGTGAAACCCCGTCTCCTAAAAATACAAAAATTAGCTGGGCGTGGTGATGCATGCCTGTAATCCCAGCTACTCAGAGGCTGAGGTAGGAGAATCGCTTGAACCCAGGAGGCAGAGGTTGCAGTGAGCCAAGATCACACCACTGCACTCTAGCCTGGGCAACAGAGTGAGACTCCATCTCAAAAACAAAATAAAATAGGCTTCATTCATGAAGTCTTTTTAACACCCTGTTAAATAAAGGAGGGCTAAAATATGAAAATGGGACTTTAAGGGTACATTTTGCAGTTACACAACTCTTGGAACTATATGTAAACCTTGGGGTCTGTATATGTATTTTTCTGATAATGTTATATTGCATTATGCTATGAGTAAAAAAGTTTATGAATTTTAGTGTATGGATGGGTTGTGGAAGAAAACAGAGAAACCACAAACAGAATATTTATACATTTATTTATAATGAAATTATGGTCTCAATATTTACAACATATAGGAAACCAGAGGATAAGTTTATACAAAGCCAGCCTGCAAAGTATTCAAATGTGCAAAAATGACAGTTCAGTATCTCAAACTACTCCTGGTTCAGCAGACTAGCTCCTTCACTTTCACACATCAATATTTGATACAAAAAAAGTTCTTTTGGCAAAACCTGTAATGCCAAGAAAAAGGACAAGTTGCAATTTCAGTCATTAAGTCCAAAGTCCTACTGCAGGCAGTCAGATCTCTCCATTTTAGCTGCAAACAGTTCTGAGAGAGACAGACTACTGTGTTTCATTTGTGTGATGAGTTCTGACCAGTTTTAGTCAAGAAGTTTTCTCTGACCCAGCTGAAGACAGGATCTTAGAAGGGCAATAAAAATAGCAATGGCCATGAGACAAATGTGCTTGAAGGTGCCAGCTTTGGATCACCCCAATTAAAAAAAACAATGAAAAAATAACTTCATTTTCCTATCCAGGATCCAGCTATATCCAACAGTTTTAAATGAGACAGCATTTTCCAAAACAGAAATAATTCAAAATGAAACAGGGATGCAGATCTGTCAGAATTAAATACTGAAAAGAACAGTCTAAAATCATTTCCCCACTAATAAATAGTAAGGCTTTGTTTGTAACCAGTTATGTATCAAAATTGACCAAACAGTAGTAAAATACAAATGAAACTTTCTTTACGTCAGAATTGGGGCTATTCATTTGGAAGAGGCTGGACCAGGTCAAACATGTATGGGAACAACCCTGTTAGGATGCTTTGTTGGCCAAGCACATTTCACCAACTGTTAAAAAGCTTCTGAGATAAATTTGTGATTTTAATTAAATTTTAAGATTCTATGCCACCGCAGAAATAAGGATTTTTTTTTTTTAAGGATCCCCTTTAAGAAAGGGGGCATTGAATCTAACTTCTGCAAAGATCCAAGATGGTTCCCAGCACAGGCCCCAGAGTCTTGTTAAATCAAATGCATGCATTATTGCTAAGAAGAGTCACCGAGGGTCAAAACTCTGTTCCACTGTTTCCTAGGGAGCCATCCAGAATGGCATCTGTTGTTTAGCTCGTGGTTGTGATGAAGGATACTGGTATCCCAAACTCCAGCCCTGTGGAAAACTACTTGCATTTTTATGACCTCCATGTTCCTCCTCTTCATCAGATGAATCTGCAGCATAAGCCACCAAGCCAAATCCCTTCTCTGTAGTTTTCATCTTCTTGGCTGGATAATCTATAATAGAGAAAAACAACCCCAACCCCATCCCCACCAAGGAAAAAAAAACAACAAAAAAAGATAATACCATAAATTCGTTAATAAAAAAAAGATGTTAATTTTAAGTGGTTAGTTGGACACCATTTTGAGGTCATAGGGTCAATGGTCACCCAAAAACGTTGAAGATCACACGAAAAACAGCACCAGCATCAGCAAATGTGAATCCACCAGAACCATGTAAGAAAACAGAGAAAGAAAAAAGAAACACAAAAAAAAGAAAAAAGAAAAAAAGGAAAGTTAGCAAGTGAGTCTCTTGATGGCTGATATTTCACCTTTTAAAGAGTTAAAAGAAAAGAAGTTAAGAAAAGAAAAAAAATGAATTTTCTTCTGTTTATTTTTATGACTACAGGCAAAGAACAATATCCCCTATACATCTACAGGATTTAGAGTTCTGGGATGCTAAAAAGCAACATTTTCCTAACAGCCACAGACTGACCATTACTGACCAATAGAACTATAAGGGGAGGTGTGGCTCAGCTCCCAATACAAAGCAAAATCAACTTTTAGGAAGTCCGTATCAGATGAACTCCAGGTATTCACACAACATAGGCTAGAGGATTTTGAAATGACCTAGCACTCATTAGTATTCCCCAGGGTTTTAATGTCACTGATGCTATGTATAAAATAAGTTGACTAATAACTCTTTTCTAGACACATGTTGGTTGGAAATAAAAGGTTGTCCATATACAATTTTTTTTTTCACTATTTTTTTTTGTTGTTGAGACAGTCTCACTCTGTTGCCCACGCTTAAATGCAGTGGTGTGATCTTGACTTACTGCAACCTCTACCTCCCATGTTCAAGTGATTCTCCTGCCTCAGCCTTCCAAGTCACTGGGATGACAGGCACGTACCACCAAGCCTGGCTAATTTTTCTATTTTTAGTAGAGACGGGGTTTCTCCGTGTTAGCCAGTCTGCTCTCAAACTCCTGACATCAGGTGATCCACCTGGCTCGGCCTCCCAAGTGCTGGGATTACAGGCATGAGCCACCATGCCTGGCCCAAAAGTATTTTCATTAGCCAGTATATTATAGAGGTTGGATTAAACACCTGAATGAACATCAGGTTAGAAAACTAATAGCTTTACTTATTTATTTATTTTTGAGACAGAGTCTCACTCTATTGCCCAGGCTGGAGGGAAGTGGTATGATCTTGGCTCACTGCAAACTCCACCTCCCAGGTTGAAGCGATTCTCCTGCCTCAGCCCCCCAAGTAGCGGGGATTACAGATGGCCCCCACCACACTCAGCTAGTTTTTTTTATTTTTAGTAGATACAGGGTTTCAGTATGTTGGCCAGGCTGGTCTTGACCTCCTGACCTCAGGTGATCCACCCACCTTGGCCTCCCAAAGTTCTGGGATTACAGGCATGAGCTACCGTGCCCGGCCGAGAAAACTAATAGCTTTAGACCAGTCTTACTTAGTCACTTCCCTGTCCCCCAGCTACACCATACTCACCATGGCTCCCTGTTAAGGTCCCAGACCCATTCCTTTCATCAGATTCTGTTTTTATTCCAGTCACTGGAAAGGCTGGTGGAGGCATCAACTGCCTATAGAAAGATAAAATAAAACTTCCTTTCAATTTAAATTTTCTTAACTTATCCTGTGGATAAGAAGTGGGATTAAGTCTGCAGACAATCCTTCAAATTCATTTTAACCATTAATTTCAACCCCTTCCACCTTCTCCCAGCCCCTTTATAAAAGTATATAAGCCCCGTCTACACAGCAATTGCCATGACAAAAATTGAATGAACTGTTACAGAAAGAACTCAGCTCCTTCCTTATGAAGGTTAACATACTAAGATAAGAAAGGAAAATTCAAGCATTGCATGTATGGCAGGCTGAACTCCCACATTCACGTACTTCCCATCCATGGTATTCTAATGACTCTAAGGTAGCAAAAATAGCTGAATTATTTAACACTTCTGTTACTGCCTACCCTTAGGAAAACAGCCAAGATGCAGACAGTGAGAGTTAAGAAAGATGTCTGAACAAGAAGTAAATTATTCAAAGCTAAGTATAACTGCTTTCATGTCTGAAAAACACCTATCGTTATATTTTTCTTCATTGCACCAATTACAACAAACAGAAGCTTATTTCATTCAAAGATTTCATTTCAGTTTCAGAACACTTAAGCTCATACCAATGATCATTACTCTCACTAATGGTGCATACAAATGACATCTGAATACATTTGTATAATTATGCCAACTTACCTGTCCCTCTCTCTCTCTTTGCCTGAGGAACTTGCTGGCTTCGATCCTGCACCTTCAATCTCATTCTGACTGGAGAAGCCTGTACCTAAATTAGTCATATGAATGGGTCCATGCTATGAGCAGAAAAATACAGTGGCATTAGCAAATCTACAACTGCTGTATTGACTTTAGCTCCTTAATGTAACTGTCAAGTGCCTCATCTTTTTCTGATAAATTGTAATAAACTGTACTACAAAGCTCTTTGGGATTTGCTGTGTAACTGTAATCAAAAGTAGGAATTTATTTTTCTCTGTAGGACTCAGACAGGGATTTTATAATTCATTATGCTATCTATGGCCTACCTGGTTTATGACTGCCCACAGTTCAACTGGTTTCTATAAACCTAATTAGAAACTATAAAAAATGCTTTGGTTTTGATTCAAGGATTCTGGCAAAATGGAAAGATACTTCTGATAAAACTCCACCAGAATTAAGAATCTTTTTAACTTTAGTGGCTAACTTTATAATTACATGTATGCACAGAATCACTCCTTTTCTAGCAGTCTGGAGGGTTGGGGAGACTGGAGAGAGAAATCATTCTCTTTTTTAGGTGGAGGGTTAAGAGATAGCACCACTGAAAGCCAAGGTTTTTTTTTTTTTTTTTTTTTTTTTTTTTTTTAAGACAGTTTCACTCTTGTTGCCCAGGCTGGAGTGCAATGGCGTGATCTCAGCTCACTGCAACCTCCGCCTCCCAGGTTCAAGCCATTCTCCTGCCTCAGCCTCCCAAGTAGCTGGGATTACAAGCATGCACCACCATGCCCAGCTAATTTTTTTATAATTTTAGTAGAGACAGGGTTTCTCCATGTTGGTCAGGCTATCTTGAACTCCTGACCTCAGGTGATCCGCCCACCTAGGCCTCCAAAAGTGCTGGGATTACAAGCATGAGCCACTGCACACGGCCTAAAGCCAAGATTTTAAATACAAACCATGTGTTGCTAGATCAATAGCTTTGAGTGAGATGTATAAGAAAGTAAAAACACTCAGAGGCTTTCAAGAGTCTGTTGAATAGGATAAAAAAACCTAACCAAAATGAATTCCAGAACGCAGAAATCCTAGTACTGGGAGAATAATGTGAATTTATCTTTTTTAAAGGGAGAATATAGCAGGAGAATAAGATGAAGATAGGAAAACAGGGTATTTTATTTAACCTGGTATCCAAGCAGTCCAGATTCCCGTTCATCTGGTAGCTCCTCGGTGAATCGTCTCTTCTGTGCCTGGGGCTGACTTGGGAGTGGGGGCTGGGGCTGGGGCTGGGGCTGGGGACCAGCAGGCAAGGCAGTTTTGACAGGAGCAGCAGGAATAAAAGGACCACCCATCGGACTCTGGGACCAAAACAAACCAAGGAAGAAAAAAAGTGTGAGAATGCCCAAGGAATAAGTAAACAATTATTACAATATACTTTAAGGATCAATAGGTATATGAATTTTACATATTCAGCTCCTTAGTTTCCTTCATGTATAATTTGTTAACAGTATCACCTAGCCTTCTCACCTTCATCCTAGGAAAATGTGAAATTGACAACCTACATACAATGCTTTGAACTTTTAGGGAAACTGTTGTGCATTTGGGTTACTAGGACCAGACATGACAGTTAAACAGAACTCCAACCACTGAATAGTCAATGTGATAAGCTTTCTGTAATTTATAAATGCTGCTAATGCTTGTGGAAGAAGCAACTTCATCTGCCACTCCCATAGTTATTAGTAAGTTACTATGTCAAGATTAAGTCTAACTAATGTTTGAAGATGTTGCTCCAAAAAGGAATAAGGGGTATCAAAAGACAGTGTATGTTATACAAGAATAAGCAGTTCTGAAGAGAAAATTATTACTACAGCCATGCATTGCTTAGCGATGGTAATACTTTTTTTTTTGAGACGGAGTCTCAGTCTCATTGTCTCACAGGTTGGAGTGCAATGGCATGACTACAACCTCCGCCTACCAGGTTCAAGAGATTCTCCTGTTTCAGCCTGCCGAGTAGCTGGGACCATAGGTGCGTGCCACTGTACGCGAGCAATTTTTTTTTTGTACTTCTAGTAGAAACAGAGTTTTGCCATGTTGGCCAGGATGGTCTCAAACTCCTGACTTCAAGTGATCCACCTGTCTCAGCTTCCCAAAGTGCTGGGATTATAGGTATGAGCCACTACGCCCAGTGGGAATACATTTTGAGAAACGTATTGCAAGGCGATTTTGTCATTGAACAAATGTGTATTTATACCAACTTAGATGAAAATAGCCTACTGTACAACTAGGCTATGTGGTATGGCCTACTGCTTCTAGGCTACAATCCTGTACAGCATGTTACTGTACTGAATGCTGTAACACAATAGTATGTGTGTATCTAACATAGAAAAGGTATAGTGAAAATATGCTATTATAATTTTATAGGACCACCATCATATATGCAGTCCATCAGTGACCAAAACGTTATGAGGTGCCTGAGTGTACTGATAACACAGCTAACATTTATTGACAGACTGAATCATCTTACTTAATCCTTGCAAACCTTTGAGATTTTTATCACAGTGCCCATTTTATATCTAAGGAAAACCAAACCCTAGACAAGTCAAGTTACATCCCAATATCACACAGCTGAAAAACGGGAAAGCATGATGAACCCTGGTAATCTAATTCTAAATCCCAGCTTTTTTTTTTTTTTGAGTTGGGAGTTTTGCTCCTCACCCAGGCTGGAGTGCAGTCATGCGATCTCAGCTCACCACAACCTTCGCCTCCAGGTTCAAGCAATTCTACTGCCTTAGCCTCCTGAGTAACTGAGATTACAGGCATCCGCCACCATGTCCAACTAATTTTTGTATTTTCAGTAGATATGGGGTTTCACCATGTTGACCAGGCTGTTCCCGAACTCCTGACCTCAAGTGATCTGCCCGCCTCGGCCTCCCAAAGTACCGGGATTACAGGCATGAGCCACCACACCCGCCTTAACTCCCTGCTTTTAACCATGCTGCTGTATTGCTTCCCAATTACAAAGGACTGACACTTAAAGCGGGGACCTACAGAGCTGTCTAAAAATTAAAATTAAAATAATTTTGGCTGGGCACAGTGGCTCATGCCTATAATCCTAGCACTCTGGGAGGGCAAGGCCACGGATCATCTGAGGTCAGGAGTTCATGACCAGCCTGACCAAAATGGCGAAAGCCGGTCTCTACTAAAAATACAAAAATTAGCTGGGCATGGTGGCGTGTACCCGTAATCCTGCTACTCAGGAGGCTGAGTCAGGAGAATCACTTGAACCCAGGAGGTAGAGGCTGCAGTGAGCCAAGACCACGCCACTGCACTCCAGCCTAGGCGACAGAATAAGAGTGTCTCAAAATAAAAATAAACAAACTTTACTAGGGACCACAAACAAAATTTACTTCATAGCTGTTTTTTTGTTACATACTATGCAACCCCCTTCAGTGCTCACAGCCCACAGGTAAGGGGGTTGGGCAATGGTTCGAGGCTGCCATTTACTCTGGCATGGATACACTATGAGAGGCCCACAGAGAAGGACCCACCATAAATCCATTACCATGCTCCCATTAAGTCTCTCCCCTGCCCCCAAGACTAGTATATAATGCATCCAGATTATTATCCAGACATCTACTCTTTTCCTAAAATTCTACTTTCAAGTTTAAGAAATTGTAAGTATACATTTCTTAAGTTCTGAAAGAAACACACCAGCATTTATAATCCTTAAATCTGTAAAGTTTATATGTCTCATATACCACTTACATAATGTTTCTTTTTCTTTTTTTTTGAGATAGCGTTTCACTCTGTCACTCAGGCTGGAGTGCAGTGGCACCATCTTGGTTCACTGCCTCCATAAACTCCTAGTCTCAAGGGACCCTCCCACCTCAGCCTTTTGAGTAACTGAAACACAAGCATGTGCCACCACGCCCAGCTAATGTTTTGTAGAGATGGGGTCTCACTATGTTGCCTAGGCTGGTCTCAAACTCCTGCACTAAAGCAATCCTCCTTCCTCGGCTTCCCAAAATCCTGGGATTGTTTCTAAGATCTGAGTTGCTAACTCAGTTCCAATCACTGAGAGATGTGGTGTAAACAGCCTCGTTTTCCTTGAGGACTTTGTTAACACTGCAAAGGCAAGGTTAGGCAAACAATGGCCAAGGAAATGGCAAACTATGATTGTGGCCTGCCACCTGTTTTGGTAAATAAAGTTCTGCTCTAGTAGAGCCATGCTCATTCATTGAGGTATTATCCACGGGCAGCTTCTGCACTATAATCACAGAGTGTAGCAGTTGTGACAGAGAATGTATGGCCCTTAAAGCCTAATTATTTGCCATCTGACCCATTATAGCAAGTCTGCCCACACCACCCCCACTTTAAACAGCTATTTGGTATGCAAGACTTGTGAAAATATACACTTCAGGTTAGGATGACATACACAAGCACACACTTATCCAAAATATTCAGGTAGGCTGGTGGTGGGAACACAGAAGACAGTTGGAAAAAGACATTCCACATTACATGATTTATTTCTGGAATACCACCACTTCACCTTTCTCCAGTTTTTCCTAAATTCAGGAATATCTTGTTGCATATATCCTGGCATCCTACCTGTCCAGTGCTAGCTGGAGGCTGCACTTGTGTTATCGGGTATTGTGTTGGCACAGGTGGGACTCCAGTAGGTAATGCTGGCAAGACTCCAGGTGCTAATGAAACAGCTGGTGGCACTATGCTTGGTACTCCGTAGGGAGGTTGAACTGGCTGCTGAGGAGGGGGAACAACAGGGTAACCAGACTGATAGCCATTGGATGGATAATATGGTGGTTGAGGAGGGACACTACTTATAGCAGAGGGTTGTGTATAGCCTGAGGGGGAAGAAAAAAAGTGTTTAATCAGCTGCAGCAGAATGAGACAATTTATCTGAACATTAAACTTAATATCTAGGGAAGAAAAATACTGAGGCATGTATGGCTTTCCAAATTACCCTAAATTAAAGAGAACATTAATAGTGCCCTGGCACAGTTAGTCTAGCCTCAAGTATCTCAGTTACACGTAACTACACTAACAAAATATTTTTTAAACACTTCAAGATGTACACACCTGGTAAAGGTACAGCAGTATTAATCTGATTCACAAATCTAGAATATTCAGCATGAACCTGAAAGAGAGAGGGACACAAATTAACATGGGACAGCCCAAGCTGTGCATTTACAAGGGTCTGATTATATGATTCTAGGACCAAAGCAATTAGGAATTAAAATATATCTACCCATGTTCCAATCAAATTTAAACTTGTTTAACCTACATTTCTTTTTCCTTTTTATTGAGACGGAGCCTCGCTGTTGCCCAGGCTGGAGTGCAGTGGGGTATGGTCTCGTATCACTGCAACCTCAACATTTTAATAAGGAAGATCTATAAATTATTAAGCCAATTTTGAGAATTATGAGCATAAATAATCCTGAATCCCCTAAACTAGACTCAATTCTGGGGCATAAAATCACTTAGAAAGCCACAGAAATAAAGTAACTAGGAAATTTCTAAGTTGTTAGGATAACTGGTGAGACCACATTCATTCACATTTTACTGGGTGACTTGTCCTTAAGGAGCTCACAATTTAATAAGGGTTTAGTATTTTCCTCGTACTTCCTCCCTATATATTAAGTCCATAACCTCAAGTACCAACAAATTAAAAGATGGGAAAATTACCAGGGTTGGTAAATCAGGTGATACGTACAAAAGCAAAAACAAAAAACAGAAACAACCATGAGCTACCCAACAAGGCACCAGGGAACACAAGATTCAACATATTCAATCTAAAACCTGATTTCCTTTAAGTGCTATAAAGACAGTCCTAAGTTTTAACTTTTGGTTATTTGTTCAAAGAATAAAAATAATGGATAATCAAATAAGCAATCATCCCCCAAAGAGGTCTAATTGGTTTTAAATTATTATAGCTCTACGCTTTAGACTGGAACTATGCTAATATAAGCCAAAAAAAACCAACACCATGACCAGGTGCTAGGAGGGAGGAGAGGCACGGGATGATTTCTCTCTCAAAGACTCTATAAGGAACCAACTCTGCCAGCACCTTGATTTCAGACTCTGCTTCCTGAACTGTGATAGAATAAATTTGTGGTGTTTTAATCTACCCAATTACAATAACTTATTATAGCAGTACTAGGAAACTAAACAGGTGAAAAAAATAGCTAAGACATACTCCAAAATGGCAATACCTTTTCTGAATGAGTATCAGACAAATACAACTCACTGTTTGCAAAAGATTCTCACAAAGCTTCTTGGCAGCAGCCAGACCTTCTGGTTTAGGGTGACTGCAAATAAATAACCAGGAATTAAAAAGAGAGAAAAATACATAAAAGATGCAGAATTCTGCTTTCATTTTTCATGCTGTTTTATAAATCTACATTACTATATTCACTGTAGCTCAAATCTAGGCTTCTGAAAATCACTAAACAAATATAAAATAACATCATAAGTCTTTGAAGATATAACTATTATCATTACCACAAAAAAAAAAAAAGTTTTCTTTTTCTTTTGAGACAGTTTTGCTCTTGTTGCCCAGGCTGGAGTGCAATGGTGTGATCTCAGCTCGCTGCAATCTCCGCCTCCTAGATTCAAGCGATTCTCCTGCCTCAGCCTCCCAAGTAGCTGGGATTACAGGCATGTGCCACCACGCCCGGCTAATTTTTGTATTTTTAGTACAGACAGGGTTTCTCCGTGTTGGTCAGACTGGTCTCGAACTCCCGACCTCAGGTGATCCATTTGCCTGGGCCTCCCAAAGTGCTGGGATTACAGGTGTGAGCCACTGCACCCAGCCACCACAAATACTTTATCAGTCTTTCTCCGAGTAATGGTACTTCTTAACATAAATATTTAAAGTTCATAAAATTACTATAAAATCTATTAATGTTGACATAGGTTTAAATGATAATTATTTCAGGCTTATCACAGCTCATTTTAAGATTCACTTTCGTACAGACTTGTACAAAACCAAAGCACTTGAATAGTTAAGAAACAATTCCATCTCCTAATTCAACAACCTCCTCCCTCCCTCCCTTCCAGAAATATTAGGAATTCCATCTTCCTAATTCAGTAATTTCCTTCCCCCCTCCCTCCCTCCCTCCCTCCCTTCCTCCCCCCAACTTCCCTTTCCCCTTCCCCCCTCCCCCAGTCAGGAGTGCAGTGCCTTGACCTCCTGGGCTCAAGCCATCTTCCTGCCTCAGCCTCCTGAGCAGCAGGTATTACAGGTGTGCGCCACCACACTTGGCTAATTTTTTAAATTTTGTAGAGATGGGGTTTCACCATGTTGCCCAGGCTGGCCTCAAACTCCTGGGCTCAAGTGGACCTCTGCTTTGGCTTCCAGAAGTGTTCAGATTACTGGAATGATCCACCATGCTCGAATTCAACAATTTCTATTAACTAATTTTGAAGTAATTACTCCTAGCATTTATCTAAATCCCTTGTTATAATTACATCAATTTTTCTATTGCTCCTTCTGAATCATTCCTGTCTGTACCAACAAGCTGACAAGAATTCACATGTCCCCTGCCCCATAACCTTACCTAATATAAATATACATAGGTTCAAAAGCTTCTCGGCCAGATGCTGGCTCAATGCAGCCTGATCCTTTGCCCCGCAGGAAGACTTTGGCACCTGTTTCAATCTGAATGTGCTGCAAATAGGAGCAGCCTGGACCTTCTACCTTCTCTTTGACATTAAAAGTGGGCACAGCATGTTCTAGACCCACAAACAATTTATCTTGAACATAATGCATCTGCAGGAAGAACAGAATACCTCAGATTAAACAGAGAATATATAAGTAAATCCTTAATCTTTGAAATAAATCATTAAATTTAGCAAAGACAGTCTCCTGTAAAACTGGAGTAGAGTGTTGGGTAGTACAGTCAGCCCTGTGATACTCTCTAGTGAGGGCTGCTCTCTCCAACCCTTTTTTCTAGGAGGAATGTATCAGCAAAGTCTTGCTTCATCAGACTCAGCCTTCTTAGTCCTCCAGTTATCAAGTTTACAAATACAAACTAAACCCACTAAATTAAAAAAGTACAATGTATATGCCCTCTACTCTATCGATCTCCTTTCTAGAATATATCAGTATAAAGAGATGTGTGCTCAGATGTTCATTACACCGTGGAAAGCTGGATAGCCCACTAACAGAATACCAATGGCAGGTTATTTTTTTTCTTTATATGCATTATTTGGCAGATATCTTTTTTTTTTTTTTGAGATGGAGTCTCACTTTGTCACCCAGGCTGGAGTGCAATGGCATGGTTTCGGCTCACTGTAACCTCCACCTCCTGGTCCAAAGCGATTCTCTTGCCTCAGCCTCCTGAGCAGCTCCAGTTACAGGCATACACCACTATGCCTGGCTAATTTTTGTATTTTTAGTAGAGACAGGGTTTTACCATGTTGGTCAAACCGGTCTCAAACTTCTGACCTCAGGTGATCTGCCTGCCTCGGCCTCCCAAAGTGCAAGGATTACAGGCGTGAGCCACCACTCCCAGCTAGCACATATCATTTTTATAGAAATGATAAAGCTATTAATGATCCTTCCCCAAAACATACCCCTGACTGGAAGGGAGGCTTCTGGCTAACAGCTGGAGACAACTGAGCAATGGGTGCTGGCTGGTGATAGACAGTTACTGTTGCACCATTGAAAGTTGGACTTGTTCCTGTGGCAGCTTTTACCACTCCATTGGTGATAATTTCTTTGATCCGGTTTACAGCTCCTTGGGAAAAACAGAGACAATAAAACTGAATAGAATGAACTGACTAGTGCCCAGACAGGCCAGTGTTCAATTACTCACATGTAAATCCGCTTTTGAGCTCTCAACCCCTCTCAATTCCCATACACATTCATATATAGTTCACTAACAAGAGTTAGAACAGCCATCAGGAACAGTTTGTCAACTTGATATATATACAGAGCCCTGTACTTTGTTCTTCACAAAAAGTGCTATGTGAGCCAAAAACATTACTTACTGTCCACTAATTCCCGTGTCTGGCCCTGAACATGAAGATATAATGGACGATCCCTATAAAATAGAAACAAAAAAAGATGATTTCAACCTGGTCAAAACGAAAAAAGGAGACAAATGGGTCACCAAATCTAATTTGTAATGTTTCAAGTTTCCAAATAACAAAAAGAGATTATATACATTAGAAGGGCTGTTGCTAGCTAATATCTAAGAACATGCTTTAACAGCTGGGGAATAAATAAACTTGACTTTTAAAAGTCAACTGGCCCGCAGATTTGAGATTAAATCTGTTCTTATGGATTCACTAGCATTATTTTCCAGTCTACTGAGATAACCCAATATTTAAGAATATAATTCCTTTTTGCTGGTTGTCTAACAGGTTATAAACAAATGTGGTCTTGTCTATCCAAATCATGAGGCAAGCTGGGTGCCATGGCTCACACCTGTAATCCCAGCACTTTGCGAGGCTAAGCTAGGCGGATCACATGAGGCCATGAGTTTGAGACCAGCCTGGCCAACATGGCAAAACCCCATCCCTACTAAAAATACAAAAATTAGCCAGGCATGGTAGCACGCCTATCATCCCAGCTACTCAGGAGGCAGAGGCAGAAGTATTGCTTGAACCCAGGAGGTGGAGGTTGCAATGACCCGAGATCATTCCACTGCACTCCAGCCTGGGCAACAGAACAAGATTCTGTCTTAAAAAAAAAAAAAAGCCGGGCATGGTGGCTCACATCTTTAATCCCAGCACTTTGGGAGGCTGAGGCAGGTGAATCACGAGGTCAGGAGTTCAAGATCAGTCTGGCCAACACAGTGAAACCCAGTTTCTACTAAAAAAACAAAAAATTAGCCAGGTGTAGTGGTGGACACATGTAATCCCAGCTACTTGGGAGGCTGAGGCAGTTAATTGCTTGAACCCTGGAGGCAGAGGTTGCAGTGAGCTGAGATCTCGAAACTGCACTCCAGCCTGGGTGACACAGTGAGACTCCATCTCAAAAAAAAAAAAAAAAAAAAAAAAGTTGCATTTCCTAAATATCA